>JAMQGT020005382.1:0-94279 GCA_024447675.2 Pterophyllum scalare
TTCTCGGATAGACTCAAGAGTTGTTCGGCAAGAGCAACGCAGGGACGGTTTACAGTCTCATTTCTGCCCCTATCTTAATTTTATATCACACTGGAAATGTCCGAAAACAAGCCGAATGATGAACCGAAGTTATCTACGACGGACAGGGTGGTGAAATGTAAGTGTTATTTTTCCGTGTCGTACTGAAGTGAGACGCTACCACCGTCCTCTGTCTGGCCAGCAGAAGAAGCAGACGGTCGTAGCAACAGCAGCGGCGGTAAATGTAGTCGAAAAAATTGTTTGCTGGCTAGGGAGGAAGAAGGGTGTTAGCCGAGCTGTGACAGCAGCGGTAAACTAGGAAGTGAGGGTAACTCCAGTTTCGTAAGACCGGAGCAAGAATTTAGCACAAAATGTGTCAGTGTTTGCGTGTGAGGCGGCACATAGACGTGATATAGCCGCTCGTCTGTAAACACACCGTTTTCATCAGCAGTGAATAGCCTGCTTCGCAGCGGTGTGACAGATGCATGAGCGTTTTGATTCACATAGAGTGCACAGGCTTACAGTATGCATGCAGATATTGCACAACCGTTGCATTCAACCCGAAGGGCGATTTTTCCCTTGTTTTGCATGCATCACCAAACAGTTATACCAAGGCTCCTCTCCTCTTTCTCTCTCTCTCTTTATTGCATAATACTACTTGATGTTGTCTATTTTGTAATCTCACATTTTTTGGGGGGGTTCATCGTGTGCTTTTGTTCATGTCACATGGGGTGGTTCTTCCTGCACTCTGTGTTTACACGTCTGACATTCCACCTTTGCAGTCTACCATAAGAATGCAATAAAGATTATAATCGAGTCAGCCTACCCCCGGAATAGGAGCAGTGCAGCCTGCCCAGTTTCGTGTCACTTGACGTTTCATGTCTTCTTAAAGGCAGCACATTTAAGTTGCTGCATTAAAGCCTGTTTCTGTTTTAGTACGTGAGCACTTCAAAGTGAAATCCCCCCCCGTTGGAAGACAAAAGCTTTTCCTCACAAGTAAGATGACAGAATGTGTTTACTCCTGCTCGCTTGGCACTAGTTACGACCAAAAATCCTCCGCAGCTTCAGCCCAACAGGCATGTGCAGGGATCACAGTATGCACACACACACACACACACACACACACACACACACACGAGGGAATTGTTGAATGATTTTTATTCAGGTTTAGCTGGTTGAGTTCAACCGATTGAAATGATTAGATCATCTCTAACCATTAAACATCAAGCTTTATCTGAGAAAAGAAGCAGGCAGTGGCCATCCAGTGCTTTAAAAAAAAAAGACTGGAATGATTGACTCTGTGTTAAAGATGAGCCTGTGCTCCTGGTTGCTCAGCTCATTAAGAAATATAGCTCCACCCTGTTGCTTTCCCAGCCTTAGAATTTGAACACTTGAAACAGAAGAGAAACGTGTAATAAAAACATCTGCAACCATTTTCTTTGTAGCTACCTTTTGCTCCAAAAAAAAGGGGGGTTGAGTTTTAGGAGTCACAGCGTGTCTTGGGTGCTTTTGTATTGAATATTTCAAGAGATCGTACCCCGACAGTCTCCACTAACTTGATGGCTGATGAAAAATATATGTGACAAGCATAGGCTTTAAGGAGGCAACAATATCCCTGTGTGACCGGTCTTGTTATGCAGATCTGAAGCTACATTTGCCTTTTTTTTTTTTTTTGCAGAGGAGATCCCACATCTTACTGCTGTATTTTCTGCCCAGCTCTGTGGACATTTTCAGTGGTCTTAATCAAGTTGAAATGTATTGATTAGACATTAGAGGGCCTGTCAAGGGGATCTGGGAAGCCAGCTTATATGGCTCACTTTTAAACCTCATGTTGAACTCAAGAACGTAATTTCACTCATTTTTCATTCATCAAAGTTTCGAGGACTCACTGTTTTGGTAATGCATCAGTATTATGACAACACAGGCGCTGGCTGTGTACAAAGCACCTCTCCAAAATAACTGCAGGCTATAGGTATGGAGTCATTTGTTTTTGGCTGCCTGGTTTGCCATGCTACGAGGTGTCAGTCCAACTTATCATAAGTGCTTTGTGTGCACCCCCCCCCACCCCGTTTTCAAAATGCATTATCATAATGCTCCTGAAAGCCAGTGCTGCATAGTAATTAGTCATAAGAGTTTAATCAGCTGAGGCAAGAGAAGTTGCCTAATTTTTGTTATGTTTTTATCTCTTGCAGAAATAAATATGTGAGCAATTTCCAGTATATATTTCAACAGACTTAACTGTATTTTAGTCAGTTGTTTATTATTGTGTGTAATTTTTACTCATTGGATGACCATTTTTTTTAATGCGTAGTTAATTAAGTAGAGTTTAAATAAGGATGATCCTGGGTCTCATAGTAATCCTGATTATTTTGTCAGAATTTGTGGTCATGATTTTTTTTTTTGGCTACAACTAATAGCAAAACATTTTCATTATCAACTAATGAATCATTTAGTCTTTTCTTTTGAAAACTCAGAGCCCCTGTTTACATATTGATATTGCTGGTTTTGTGTCCAGCGCTGTGAAATGCAAAGACACAGTGGTATCCTTGGTAAGACATAAAATAAATAGTTGGTAATATGGTTGTCATGGTGCAATCGTGACAGCCCCAGCACTCCAAAGTAAAAGAAGCTCACTAATGGTGTTTTTCCATCAACAACTGAGAAACTGGGCCTCTGAGCCCCCAGTGGTGCGCTGGGTGCTTCTCTGCGAGTGGGGATGAATAACATCTGACATTTGACTTTTGAGAAGAGGCCCCCGTGCTCAGACACGCGTGGGTTGGAGAGACGGTGGTGCTGACAGCGGCGCAATGCCAGCCACTGATCCCAGCTGGAAAGCCGAGTCATTTATAGAACAGAACATTAAGTAATGCCACATACTCGCCTTTCGTACAATCACCTACACACAGGGACCCGTTTTGTGGTCGTAAAGCGACACATGGGCCATCACGGTGTTTCTTTCAAATCGAGCTTAAAAACTGTGAATTACGGAGCTATAAAATTACCAGTTGTGAGTAATTTTCCTTGAGCTATTGTCATTCTGAGTAATATTTCCTCATTATCAATTCATAAACCTTGTCATCAGGGTTTTTTTTGCATGGGAATAGGATTGCTATGAGAAAGTCAGTTGATTTATAACTGCTGGGGTTGTTTATAATTTTAAACCTGCGCCAGTCTGCTCTTTCTGCAATTTGTAAAGTTAAAATTTCAGCGGGAATTGTGTTTTGGTGACGTTGGTGTGACTAAACCCGCACTTTCCACCCTTAGTTTGGTTTGGCACGTAATTTCATCACATTCTGAGCAGTCAGCTTTTATTCAGGAGCGAGTAATGATGCGCATTTGCTGCTCTGTGAGACAGAGATGAAGCAATAAAGATGGCATCAAATTGTCTTAATTGAATTGGAGTTGCAAAAATGTGTTGTAATGAAACAAATACGCTGTTTATTTACTCTGTTATGTTTCTGCTGAAAGTGTTAATAGAAATAGTTTTTATTACACTTAGTGTAGTGGGATATAAGGAAAAACAGTGTTTGGGAGCTTAAACATATTGTTGAATCAGTAAATTTGTGAGTAATTAATCAACATTTCTGTGATCAATTTTCTTCTTCTTCTCTTTTTTTTTTAAAGAAACTATGTCCTATAGTTTGAGTTGTAGAGATTGGCTGGATTTCTTCATCTCATGAGACAGTAAACAGATTGTAGCTGCTCCCGTGTTTATTGAGAGACAGCAGTTAATCCGAGTCTGCAATTGTGGGTGCTTGAACCGATGCGCCAGAGCAGGCGCTTAAATGTCAAATTGTCAATTTCATACAGAGTCTGGTTTAATTATTTGGGGGAGGAAATGTCTTGATCAAAAAATTATTAACTGTGCAGCCATTGTCCAGTATTAAAAAGGAGTTTGGAGGCTCCAGCTGCTGGCTCACTTTATGTTTCTGTGTCTGCTTTCCAGAGTTATTCCAGACGATGAGTTTGCAAGATTTAGTTTGGCTCTGTGAGGTTCCTACTTTCTGCTTTCAAACTTTTGTGAAAAAGGAAAAAGCGATAGTCGATCACTTTCCTCTGTTTCATAAGTCATCAGGGTCTCCACTTTCCAATTTCTTGACATATTTCTTTGGCTTCCAAAGAAGTCTGGGAGCTGGTGGCTGGGGTTGGGAGCCTGCACCCCCCCCCTCCCCCTTTGAATCTTTTGACAGCAGTCCACTCACACAACTCAACCCTGAAATCTCTCCTGTAGCTACAGCAAGGTAACCAGCCTAGCCATCAATGCCTGTCATGTATGTGCTTGTCTGGTCTCCTGTGACATACGAGTTTTTTTTGTTGTTTTTTTAATGATTTCTGACAATGCATTGCATCATGGCCTAAAAGGGAAGACCTCAGCTACCTCTGTTGTGATGCACCAGTAAAATACACAATCTGCGGTATTCTGAACCAGAGCAAGTGCACCTTTACTGCTCATTAGATTAAAGAGGAATTAGGCTCTGTTGTGGATTTAGGGCACAGCAAAGCAGCAGATTTGGACAGATTAAGCTCCATATAGGGGGATAAAGGCAGCTCTGCTCAGAGGTTGTAATCTCACTCCATGCATTAGCTGCTGCTCTTGCTAATTCATGTGAACAAATGGATGTTGGTTTTTGAGGGGAGAAAAAATGTTTACCTACCTTTGCATTTTCAGGTTGTTGCTAAGCCTGTGAGTACATTTTGGAGGATTTTCAAGCCTTTGAACTGTTGATACACTTGAACAAGTACACATTTGTAAGCAGCAGTTCTGTAGCTTATATGTTGATTGAAGCAGTTTTGCTGTGGCTTTTTAATATTGCGGCTCTCTTCATAAGGTGCCATATAAGCACCACTCTTTCTTCTTACGCAGAAGACCAAATGCAGAAATTCCACTCTTGATTGCCTATACCCACAGTGGCATCCATGACCCAAAGATCATAAACACCGTGCTATTGTTTTTGGTTAAAAACGAAAAAAACAAACCCCCAGCTTTTCCCATTTCATGCCTGGCAGACGCTGACACATGTTGCTGCTCTGAGTTACAGTGGCTAACAAAAGCCATTTGCAGCAGAGGAAGGAGTTATGTGTCATTGGATCCCTCTCTGGAGTTGGTCGCAGAGCAGTCAAAAATCAATCAATATAGTGTCTGCAACACATGTAACTACAGGCTGTGCTCCCAGTACAATGAGTGTGGGGGAGGAGAGGCTAACCCAGTGAACTGGGAGCAGTCGGGTTATATTGGAGGCTAGTAGAGCAGTAAATCTGCTTTCTCACTTTAACTCCCACTTGGAGGGCTGAGCATGGACAAGCTGTGAAGACACTGGATTTTATAGGAGTTGTGCATCCATGTCTACACACTTGTGCATACAGGCATGCACATTAACTACAACACGGGACACATAAAGTTAATTGAGAAAGCAGATTTTGGTGGAATTTAGATTAAAAAACACATCTGTCGTAGGGCGTTTGCCAGATTATGTTTGTGCGTCACTGGCTCAACAACGCTCAGTTCAGTCACCAACTTGCTAAATTATTATTTGACTTGATCCAGGAGTAGTGTGTGTGTGTGTGTGTGTGTGTGTGTGTGTGTATGTGTGTCTTTTTTTTGTTTGGTTGGTTTTTTTGAATTTTGTCAGTTACAGTTTGGTAAGTTTTAAAATTATGACTTTATTCGGCAAACATGTTGCAGCATAAAACAAGTGAGTGTGTATTGCAGTTAAGTAGTAATTGCTTGGGGGTTTACAAAACACTAAAGATTAAAGTATAATTAATTCCAAGTAACTGTGTCAAGCTGTTTCCCACACATAAACCTTACCTGCGGTGGGCCCCTCAGATATAATAACGGCTGCCCATCCATATTTTGCAACTCATTTAAGCATTTTTATTATTATTAGTTTTAATCTGTCTGTGAGAACGATGCATGGTGATTTCTTTGTGGACAATCGCCTTGCTCTTTATTTTGAAAGTCTGCTAACCAGCTGTCTTGTGTTTTTCCTACCGCCTGCCTTGCTGGCCACTTTGCTCTTTTGGTGGTCTTCGGTATCATTCAGCTGCTTCCTCAGAGAGGAGCTTATCTTGTGGTTAGATACTATAATAATTTCATGGTCATGGATTACAGCTGGCCATGTTAGTTTTTGTTCTGCTCTGGAAACACGCTGCAGCCCACTGGATGACCACTTAAACCAGATCCTGCAACAGGGAAACCATGGATAATATAAATTCAGGATGTAGCTTCTGGGAATGAAAAGCTGAAGACAGCCTGTATTGTTTTTAATACCCACCAGGAGGCCATACCTGTGGTTGCCAAATGACTTCAGGTCTTGTGGAAGTTTATGGGAAAATGACCCTCGTGTTTGACCTCTGGAAGCACTTTCCTGAGGACTTTCTGGGCTCAGTCACACATTTCGGGTCAAACTGAATTAAACCTTGAATCCACTTTGTGAATTTTGGTCATTCTAAGTTTGAGAAAGGAGCATCGTCAAACACAATTCAGTAGCCAATAAGAGTTCGGTTTCACACCCCTCTCATGTCAAATTGGGTTTCAAAACACCAAGATGGCGATAGCTTCGAAACAACGAGACTTCAGAAACCAATGGGGTGACGTCACAGTAGCTACAGCAGATGCAGGCCAAGACACTGTAAGCTGGAGTTCTTGCGATGTTTATCAATATGCGCTGTCCCTTTTACATAAATAAATCTAAATCAGAAAGGCATGAGAGACTCATTGGAGAAGCAGCCGATGATGTTGACTATAATTGATGTAAGAAAGCACATGTGTGGACACATATGAGTGTGTCCAAACTTTTGCCTGGTGCTGTATATCTCAGGATTATCTTGCTGCATTTTATAAAGGCATTCCATTCTCTCTTTCTTTTTTATTTGACAATTGACAAAATCTAGATCTGTTTCATATGTATTCTTGCTAAAATCAGAATGGTTAGTTCTGTTTTCTTCTGGCAGATTAATGCATTTGATTCGAGATAACCGAATGTCTCAGTTATAGATAAATGTTTACACCTCCTCCTTTATTCTTGGCAAAAGTGTAGCAGTCTCTTATTATATTTAAATTCACATGCATGTGTACACATACCCACCACCTTTAACTGCACTATACACGAGAGACAGTTTTCATTACTCTGAATAATGTTTTGTGACACTGAATACAATTTCTCTGCAGTAATGTTTTTATCTAGGACAAATATCCCGTGTGTAGACGCGCACAGTATTTTTGGCCTCAGTTTTCATGCCGTACTATTAGCAGAGGTGTTTCCTTGTGGTGAAAACATACCTGCATGCTGAATGAGAGACTAGAATTCCCGGATTAGGTCAAGCCCCTGCATGCTGCCGTGTGACAGATGCAAACACAGTCGCACACTCTTTTCAGTGCTGAGCCAGGCAGTTGTTTGTATTTAAATACGGGTAGAATGAGTAAAGCCATCTGCTGGTTGCCTGTAAATGGTAGATTAATAAGCAGAGAAACACAGGGGAAGGGATGTTGTAACTCTTACGCCTGCTCATCAGCTCAGTGAAAGTACAGGAGGGGAATGCCATGGGAATGGTGCAGAATATATCAAGGCTGATGTCTACTTGCGATCACATCTCTCTGTTATCATAGTAACATATGCACTTGCTGACACCCACAAACATATACATGTTTGTGCCAGAGAGCATGCAATAAACTCAGCCAATGTTAAACTTGTATATGCTATCCATCATTATGATTTAGCAGGGAAAATCAAACGTCAGCTATAAGGAGGTCCGATGTGACCTTAGTTTTGCTTTTTCTCTATTAGCTCAACACTCTGAAAACAGACGGTGACAGAAAGACTCCCTAAAGAACCGTTGCTTCCCATTGTGCTTTGCTGAAGCTGTCATAGCCGAGCAGGGTTTCGCACAGAATTCCTCGTTGTCTTCGGGGCGTAGCGTTGCATTCCACTGCAGGTTTGTTTTGGCAGCCGTTTGGGTTGGCACGTCACTGAAGCACCAGGAGCGGTTATCCGCCAACATGGCATCAGCGCTGTGCATTCAGACATGTTGCCCCGATGATTTCTGGCCAGTGACGGGTTTCAGACCTTAAAAAAAATGCATTTTGACATTTTCCAGGCCAGGACTCATAGCTTTGAACCAGTAGACCATTAAAGTAAAGTATACATGGTTCTCGTACTAAATATCATTCGCGTCAGTTTCCAGGTGTCTGGCTAAATTAACGAAGTTAAGTGCAAGTTGAGTAACCGTGCTCCCTCACCTTTTTATTAATCACTTTATATCAGCTATAGCTCGAGATTTCTTTTATCACACCACACAGTTCTTCTTTAATTAAGAGACCAGTTAGTACTTTTCATTGGGTCTCATGGCTATAGGTCAAAAACCCATAACATGAACAAGGACACCGAGACACTTCATTTATTTATATTTCCAGCTGAGTGGTTTTTTTTTAAGGGATTTGAACACAAATTCATTTTCATTCTCTGCTGTGAAAAGTCAAAGCTGTTCTCAGGTTCTGCATATTTTAATGCACAACAGTTTTTTTTGTTTTTTTTTAATATGTCTGCTGCATCAAACAAAAATGAGCTTCATTGAGGAAACTGGCAATTACGTATAGGTATTTAAGCACATTACATGCTATGTGGTTTTACTCTGTAGGTTCGCTGTGGATCTTGGTGCATGAGATGACGATCCCAGGGCGACTTTTTTTTTTCTTCTTCCAGGTATTATCAGCTTACTAGCTGAAGTGCCCAGCTTGTGGATATGAGAGAAACTCCAGCTATACAAATACAGCTGGAGGTGAGTTGAGGCCCCAAGGTTTATTTACATTCATTCACACGCGTTAATTATAGGCCACCTGGCTGAAAATTAACCCTCTTATTCCATGTTCCGGTGAATTTGGATGTCTGCTTATCTTGGCTTATATTGGAAAAAAAATATCTGTCATTGGATGTTAGCGCCTTCTATAATTGACCTGACAGGATGTTGTCTCGTGAGATTGGCATTTGTGTGATGAAATATAATGACATGCTTCTCAGAACATTATTTCAAATTTTCAACTGCAATGTTTCAACTGCTTATAATGAGGCTATGGTGGGATTTTTTTATTTATTTATTTTTTCAATTTCACCATCAAGCTGTGTTTTTTGGCATTTGTGCCAAACACACACAAAAAAAAAAACTGAAAAGAGGTGTTAAGTTTGTCCAAGAGCTGATGATTTCAGGCCACTCAGTCACTTCTTCCCCACATGGAGAGGGGAGCGGGAGGACCGCTACCTGGGCCACTCACTCAAAGCATGCTCTGCAGAGGCTGACCAGAGCCAGAGTCATAAATTTTCTGTTTTGTCTTTTGAATTAGGCCCCAGAGACAATTCAAAAAGCTCCAGTAAATTTCCTCTGGGATTACTCTCTGCGTAATTGCAAGTATCTTGTTCTAAGTTTCAGGATAGACCTTAGCTTGGCAGTAACTCAAGGCAAAATTTGGCCTCCACTGTTTCCACGCCAAATTGAGTGCAATCATAGGGCAAACTGATATCCCATTAGTCTGAACTCACAATGTGCCTCCGCTAGCCAGATTGTGGTGAGGTTAGTGTGTCCCGTGGCTCCAATTGATTATGTGCCTGTCCAAACACCACCAGAGAGCCATACATTACACTGACCAATCGTTTGTGCTTTAACAGCGTCCCATTCACCGTCGCACCATTATGATTAAAGGTCGAGCTCACAGACTCATGTTTTTGCTGTAACCTGGGCCTGCCATTCACGAAAAGTTCCATTTTTGCCTTATTGATTTGCATGCAGAGAGATTTCCAGCAGACTGCTGTTCATGCACTAGTCAGCTGTCACTGTTGTGCATGTTCATACATGTGTCTGTGCGTTCTCGTGTTCGCAAAGTGACAACTAAAAAGCATCAGATGTGAGGATGGAGGAGGAACCTCTCGTTCCACTCATTTTTGTGGTTTTCTGTGTGTGTGTGTGTGTGTGTGTGTGTGTGTGTGTGTGTGTCTTAAATCGAGTGAAATCTGAATTATGAAACTGTGGGAGACGTGTTGTTTCAGCTAATCTTCACTCCATGTGAACTACTTAGCCAAAGATGTGATCTTTTGTTGGTAATTAATACCGTTGTCACACCCCAGTCCTACACACATATGCTCCCTAGCTGTCATCCTCTTGGCAGCCTGTTTGTTGCTTTTGTATATCACGCTAGCCTTGCGTAGTAGCCTGCCCCCACGTAAACTGGTAAGGCTGCAGAGTGACACAGCAGCTAAGTGGAGCACAGTTACTGCTGTGCTGCAGGTTTGGGTATGTCCACATTCATGTCACACAGTCTCAAGAATACTAAGGAGTACAATGTCTTTGACAGCTTTTCCACCGAGGCTCAACGGTTTCACAGTTAGCCTTTTTTTTTTTTTCCTGTAGAAATGTGAGACATACTGTACAAGACCAATTATGTTCTTTTTTACTCGCTTGACTATTTTCTGTCCCTTTGTCTTGTATGCCGTCTGCCTTTCCAGCAACATATTTCATATTACGGTCTTTTAGCTTTATTCTGTTTTAGCTTTAGTTCTGCCATTTCTGCTTTCCGCCATGACTACAGTGCTTCTTCCAGGCCACCGCCTGCCATTCATTCAGCATTTCATTCCCTTTTGCACACTTTCTTGCTCGGGCTGCTGTTCAACTGTGGCAGACCCACGTTGTAACACCCATAATGCTTCAGGCCCGTCTCCCTGTATAGAACGTAATCCGATCCCTCGGGAGGAATGCGGTAAGCCTAGGAGATGGCCAAATCGAGGTACAAATCAGCTGGTCATCCAGCAGATTGTGTATCGCCAAGTAATTTTAAGCCAGCGCTTGAGCAGTAATTAGAAGTGTGGAATCAATTTAGCATTTACCCTCCACCACACAAAATTCATGGTTATTTTTTGTTTCAAACACTCCATGACAGCAGGGATGCAAGACAATAGTTGTAAGCTGAATTAAATATTAGTTGAGTACTTTATGTTTTGCAGCCAGCAGTTAAGAGGGCCAGAGGCTTCATTTTAGCCCAACAGATGGTGCACGTAGTACAGAGCTTTGCAGTCCCACCGTACTGGGCTGTAGCACTGCATGGGATGTCTTTATAGAGCCTGTTTGCTTTAGATGAAAGTAAATATAGTGTGTGTTTGAGCACCAGATAACTTAAACACCCTACCCAGGGTATGTGACAGTGTGTTTTGTTCTTATTTGCCTTTTGAGAAGGAAATGATTACCTGAAATTTAACTCCTGTTATTTTCCTCTTTCTGCATGTAAACATTTACGTTGCAGGGTGATCTGTTCTAGGAAAACCGCATTTTCTGAAAAGTATTTAAGGGGGGGGGGATCAGGCTGTGTCTGATCTGAAAATGTAAAAAGATTTGAATGTGGAGCTAGTGAAGTGCCATAGAAGAAAGTCAAGGCTCCCTTCAGGCAGTCAAGCTGTCAAGTGAGCTAAACATACTCAGTGACCCGATCCTCAAGAACACATGAACCTTGGAGCAACCCTGTTTGTCCCAAAGGGATTAGGGGCATGACCTAGGCAGCACACTGGTATTTGACCCACACAACCCAAGCAGTGCCTAGAGTCTTAGAAAGGCCCTGTCCTTTGCTTATGTTCTCATCTTTGATTGGATGCTGGCTGGCGGATGGCTTTTGAATGTGATGCTTTAACTGCCTTTAATCTCACGGCTGCTAGTAAAGCCTGCACAGATGGTGCTTCAGCATAATACTCCTTTAGTGAGTTTTCAAAGTGCTTCCTCTGCAGTATGGGGGTCAGGCTGGCAGCAGAGAAGGATGATTTACTTTATAGTCACTTTTAGCCCAGAAGAGTTGCATAATAGCAGCTACTTCAGGAGCTTCGTCACAGATTCTCCTGATATATAGAGAGCTCCTCTGGGGTGCCAGCAATGGCGAGACAAGATATGTGTGCGTGGTTAGTGTTATTTCTCTTGCTGACTCAGAATTCCTTTGGTCTTTAGAGAAGTAATTCCTTTGTTGCCCATCCTCTGTCTTAGCCCAGCCACGTGCTGCTTTTGCTTTTCTTTCTTGGCAGTCAGGTACCCCTGCTGGCAGGAGAACCCACCACGCCCACACAGTTTTGGCCTAGAAACAGAGATAGGCTTGAGAGGTGGGTGTGGTTAAGGGGGAGAAGGAAGCGGTGGCAAAGGAAGGGAACTCTTAGGGGCCTTGTTGACTTGGCAAGAGGTGGGAGGAGGTGGCTGGCTGCGCCATCCCATTGCCTCACCACCTGTCCCCTGAAAAACCTTGGTCAGTCTGCCAGAAATAAAAACTCAGCCATGGACCTCTTGGATGCAAATACTTGATCCCACAAAAATCCTTTCAATATTAGATGTGTCTTTTTATACATTCAGTGTTTTATTTAAGTTAAAGCGTTTTGTTTGCAGTGTCTTGGCAGCATGGAGGAATGCCATTTCACATATGAGATGTGGCTCTTCGTGTTTGGTGGGGAGGGTTTTCCCCAGTCCACAGATCATTGTGATGGTTGGCAGTGCAGTACTTATTTTCAAATCAAGCAGGTAACGTCCCCAGCTGAGAAGAGTGGGGGTGAAGGTTAATTAATGATGAGGAATGTTATCTACAGCTCAGGCTCTGTTTTATTTGGGTCAGCCTCAGGTCTGGTATGCTCCGTTTACCAAGTGCGGTTGCAAATATAGACTGGCCTCAACCCCTCTGTATGCGTCTAGTAATTGCATTCTAGAAATGCCAACATTGCGGCTGCCAACGAGCCCTCCTTGGGAGGTGCGATCACGCCTGTTGAGGCATATTATCTCTGAGGCAAGCTGTGAATGAGTACAGAAAACACTGAAGTCACTTGGAGCTTCTGGAACGTAACAGCATTTTGCTATTGATTTACAATCCATATTGTTTCACATTACATAACACTGTATCCAGTTAGATTTTTCAAGATGTCTCGTGTATAGGTTTGTGATTAGATATTTGAGATGTTCTAGTGCATCTTAGTCCAGGACTTTTACTTCCTGCAGGTGTAGAACATTGATGATCACATGTCACACAGATTTTCAAACAAAATATTATTTGCAGCAAATGAGGTCTTTCACAGCACAGAGTTCTTCTCTCCAGAAGGTCACGTGTTGATTGAAATTTTTACAAGGGTTTGGCGAAGCGGCTTCAGCTTGATAGTTGATATCAACAAGCAGTGAAACAGTGGCGTTCAGTAGCAGCATTAAAAAGACTAATACTGGGTACAAAATATAACTAATTTGCTAGTAGCACTAACATATGAGTAGCCAACACTTCTAAAAATGTTCAGAGCTGTCCAGTTTAATTGTGGTAGCATAATGCATCATATATTTACACATCTCCCACCATTATATCATCATATTTTTAAAGTTTTAAAATGTTTATGAATTGCAGTGCACAAATGCAGTGATTTAAAAATCATTTAAACTCCATATTAAATTGAAATCCGTATATACAGCTGCCTTCTTCTTAGTAGTAGTAGCTTGTTTTGAATTTGATGCCAGACAATCTGCGCACTGTTCAGTGGTGTGGTATTTGGTGTGGTGGTGCATTTTTGTATCACATGGGTATCTTGAACATCTGTGAAGGCACCATTAATGCTGAACCGTGTATGAAGGTTGAGGAGAAAGATATCTTGCTGTCATTATCACATTTGCATATTTCAGCTAGATAATGCTAATGCACTATCTGCAAGTAGGATGATTTAGTAGTAAAAGAGTGTGACTAAGGAGGCTCTTAACTGTTGAGTGTTATTAATAGAAAGGTGATAAGCACATGTGTCCTTATTTTAGGGGGAAGTATGTTTGCACTAATTTTTTTTTAAATTAAATGCAGAGTTTTGTATTCTGTTTTTACTTTGATTTTTTTCCTCTTTTTTTCTTTAATAGAACACCCCAAATTTTCTTTTCTTTGGAGGGAAAGTTTGTAGTATGAAGTTTACAGTTGCTTAGTAGTAAATCTTTTGAAATCAGATCTGTGTTTTTATGGCAACATGTGAATCTGTATCCTGTCCAGCCACCTGCTTGTCACTGCACACTCATAGTACAAGCCACCAACAAGAACGCTTTGTAGAGTGGCTTTCGCTGCACTTGCAGAGCTCTCCAAGGTTAGTGGGGACATATGTTCTCGATAGACCCATGTCGTCAGTCCTTCCCGACACAAGTGCCAGTTGACAGCATGGTGGAGAGTGGGGCAAGACTTGCACAAAGGTGGTTCTGTCGATGCACAGGGCCAGGTTTTTGTCTAGACTGGAATACAAACATGTGCCTGACCTTTACCACCTGAAGAAAAGGTTGAACTTGCAGTTTATCGTTATGTCAAAGAATAGAAATGACAGAGCCTAAGAGTAATCACATTTCATTGGATTTAAGTTGTGTTGAGGTGACTTTTATTTATTTATTTGTTTATTTATTTAAGGGAAACCGTGTGGATTTAGCTTCTGTTTTTTTGGGGGGGGGGTGAAACTCTCAGATTCATGGGAAAAACATACATCTTATTTTGAAAGGCATGGCATTCCTTCTCCTTGAAGCACCTAGTTGTTCTTCAAAAACTAGTACCACTGCTAAACAATTAAATATTTATTGTCACATCATGCCTTCTGCTAGCAGTTGCCCTTGACCACAGTACAAATGCTAAAGCCAGCGTTGTTCTGACCTCTAGCATGCATATATTCTGCCTGCTTTTCTTCAAATTTATAATAAGCTTGCGGTTTTGCCCTCAAGAAGAACCAAAGAACAGTAACAATTGAGGATAAACCAGATTATAGATTAATGCACCTGAACAAGTCTAGTAGCTTTCTGTCTCTTTGTCTGTAGATTAATAATTAAGGACATTAAATATTAAATGTAGCAGGAAAAATTAAAGGCGTTGGCTGCCTCTGAAGTGCTCAGCAGCAGAAGAGTACCTACCGTACATGTAGTGTCAGGGCCCTAAAAAGACAAGAGGAGCAATTAGCGTGTTGCACTGATGCTATATTGTATTTGCTTCTGCTTCTTTTTTTTCTTCTTTTTTTTTTTTAAGCTGGTGAATAGGCAGATAAGTAATGCTGTGTGACACTATCTGGCTGTGCCACAGGTTACATTAGGAACTCTGCATGCACCCATAGCACCCTGTCTTCCAGATCCTTTCAGCCTCCTCCATTGTTCCGTCTCTGCTATGCTCCAAAGCTGATTACAGCACCTTCTCTAATGAAAGCTAATCCTGTGTCACGGCATTGTGTAGGAGGAGGAGGGGGGCAGGCCTGAGCCAGCAAAGCTAGCAGGGAATATCTTCTTCAGGGCCTGTCAGAGAGTGGCTTTCAGAGGAAATGCCAGAAAGTGTTAGCGTCTCCGCAAACCTGGGAATCGGAGTTTCACATTGAGTTTTTCCTCTGCGCTGGCCTATTGTCCTCTAACATCTTCCACACAACAACGGCCAAAATTCCAACACCCTGTAATAATTCCCTCTCAGTTCAGAACTTTGTCCCTTTAGCCTGTGTTTACCTTTACCGGAAAAATACTGTTAATTTCAGAGTATTGTTAACAGAGAGCTTTATCCTTGTACTCAGTTTCTCAAGTAACAATCAAGCAATTCAGTAAATTGAGGCAATTCATTTGGAAACTATTGTTTTTTTGGCCAGGAGTAGGCCTGTTTCCACTTCACATGGGAGGTAGCACGAGGCCAGGGATGTACAAGTGAAAATCAGTCTTAATTGTAACACAGTTATTTTAAAAAAAATCAAGTTTGTGTCTTTACATTATTTTATCAAGGTCTGAATTAATCTGCATTTTGCTCCAGACAAGACATTATGCAGTAATTTTTCCCTTAACGGGATGTATTGTATACGTAATCCCAGCTAATCTTCTTACATACACCCACACAACAAACAATGATCTTGTTAAATTACTCTTTTAATCTAATTCAAAGGGGGCAGGAGCCGTGGCTCCTTTTGAATTTTACTTTTAACCACCACCACAGTGTTCCTGGGCACAGGATCCAGGTATTCTCCTCGATTTAAAAAAACACCCAAAAAACCCCCCACATGATTTCACATTTGTGTGCTGTAGTCTGCAGTTGCCTGTTAATAATCTCATGTGAAGTAGGGTTGTGACAGCAAAGCTTATGTTAGCTAAGCAAATTCTGTAATGCTGAGATGCGATGTGTTTGTTTAGTGATGTTTCAGTTGCTCAGGTTATTTTATTTACCTTCGTGTTAGATTAGTGACGCTGTGAGACCATGCGTGCAGTCGGTTGCTGGCTTGATGTTGAGCCCCATGTCAGCACAGAAAAGTGTCTGTGCTTAAAATAAAGCAAAACTCTGCTCTCTTGCTGATCTCTGTCAAGAGTGAGTTTCTGCTTATTGCAAAACAAAAATAACGAGTAATGATCCAATTTAAATTCATTTAAATTTGAGTAATTGTCTAATTTGAAAAGGTAATTAGTTATATTAGTTGTTATTATTAAAAATAGTGGGATTTACCTGATATTACACAAACTAATGTAATTATATACCCCATACCTAAAATAGTATGAAAGTTTAAAGAGAAGTAGCTTTGAATAAAAAAAATGAAATCAAATGAAGTTCATCAGTCAAAAAATGAGTTGGGAAATGCAAAAATTAATCTAACTTTATATGCAAATGAAATTTTTAATAATATTTAGAGTAGTTTATGCAGCTTCTGTTCTTGCTTGATGTGCATAATAATTGGATGCAAAAGTGAAATCTGTTTTCTGGTAGTTTTCAGTAGCTTGCTTTTGAAAAGTTAGGCCAAGAAAAAAAAAAGTCTAAATATTTTCTTTCTTGTTGCTATTATTACCGAAACTCATGTTTTGCAGATTCCCTTAAAGAAGTATCAAAGCTGTTTCACCTTACACCTGCCCCTTTAGCTTAATCGTATCTCTGTGACTGTGTGGCTTTCTAGACACTGAACTGTGTGCTTTAGGGTGTGGTTTAAGGCTATAAATTGTGTAAATATGTAGGGACCTCCCAACAGTGCCCTGTAACTCAGTGAATGGATGTTTTTTTTGTTGTTGTTGTTTGTGCGAATCAGTAAAAAAAACCATTCTATTTATTTTTTTTTTTTGTCCATGATGCATTGTTATTTCATTGATTTATCTTTCACTCTCCCTGACTCATGCCCTTCCCCCAGTACAGCTCCAAATAACTGAGGTCATTTGCCAGCTGCAAACTAGGTCCCCGGTGGCCTCTCACTGTGGCATTGATCCACTGCTATGCCAATGGCTTACCACACACCCAACCACCACCAAAAAAGCAGTAGTAGTAATAACCCCACCACCACCCCCACCACCAAATCACAGCATCCACTGTTTACTCCCTTATAGCCATCCTTCCATGCATATATACATCCATCCCTACATTCACCACGCCAGCCTCCCACACTTCAGCCCTAACCTAAGTAATTACTTAGGCTGACTAAGTGCCATTTGAGCAGCAGTGCGTTTTGATCACCTGCTTTTGCAGATATTTTCCACGTTTTCCTGATTTCTCATCTAAAAATCTGTTGAGGCAACAGCAGGATCAACATTTGCTTGTCAGTCATGCTCACTTTGCTGTTGCCCAGGTCTCTAAAACACTGCTGAGGGCTATTTTCTGTCAGAGCTTGAGGGTCTTTGATAACACTGACAGCAGGTATGGGGTGTATGGCTGGCTTGTTTAGTGCACGACCTGTCTATCTTAATAATGAGCATTCCTCGATGACTGTCATTGATGGGACCTCCTGTGCAGATGCACAAACATGCCGCCGCACTGAACGTCCGTCAGATGCTGCTCATCATGCTGCTGCTGTTGTATGTGTTCACCGTATTCTTCTAGCATGTCATTTTTAAACATGCAAGAGCAGAATATATATGATTTCCAGGCCTCGATCGGCTCTGTGCAGAACATACCATGCTGCCAGCAATTCATTTTTAAGCCAGTATTTTGATGGATGAAAGATTAATGCCGAGACTCTACAGCACTGTTTCCCTGGCAACCCCTTTACTCACTTTTATCTAATATCACTCCTGTTTGTCGATGCAATTTAAAAGCTTATTTCTCTGCAGCAGATGATGATTGTCAGCAGCACTTTAAAGTACAGTAGCATCACCCCGGTAGCAATAAATGAAAGTTGTGATCATTACAGCTATAATGAGTTATGACCCTGACCTCTCGTGATAGCCACTGACCTGAAGTCAGTGGAAAGAAAACTAGATGCGTATAGGATGATTGTATGGATTGAAAACTTCTATATAACTATATGATACATTGATACAACTAAATGATACATTCATACAGTTAAGCTGTTCAAGCCAAGCGCTCAGTTTAGATTGTCTCTTATCAGGCGCAGTTAATTTTTACATTTTTCAGTGGCCTTTGTGCCACTGAATTTATCCCAGGTTATCCCAGGATGACCAATGAGAAGTGCAAGGAGAGCTAAAAAAAAAAAAACAGGAGCTACTGTAGCTTCTGAGAGGGTGTTCAGCAAATATTAACACATGGAACATCATTAGCTTTAGGACTTGTTTATAATGAAGCACAGTTTGAGTGCTTTACCTTCCTGACTGGACTATACACAGCTGCGTATAATTTCTCTTCATTGTGCCGCAATCAATTAGGCTGACTTGCTGTTAATTTAAACGAATGCACTGAGGAAAACAAAGACACCATTTTGCTAATTTTCAGATGTTATTAATTGCAGGGGTTGACTTTGGCAGTATAGGAGTACAATTCATTAATTTAAGGCAGGCGCTCCTCATTTGTCAGCACAAATTAAAAATGTTATCCTCAATACCTTCTGGGCGGTGTAGCAACTTCACGACAGTTGTTGACAGTTCTGCTTGGACACCCCACCACCACCCTTTGACGTTGCCCAGGCGTATATATTATTTGCTCTGATGCAGCCCCTCTTTCTCTGGAAAAGTGAGTAGTGTTGGCCCTGCTCTCCTTCCTGCCCCAACCAACCAAAAGTAACACTTACACCTCCATAATGGCATCCAGATATAATCAGCAAACTCAAATCATTGAACTTCAAAGCTATGCTGTGCTAAATGTTTTGTTTGGGCTGGCTTCTGCCTCCACTCATGCATAGTAAAGAGTTTCCACCACAGTTAGTCCTCAAGCTCGCAGGCCTTTTGAAATCACTGTTCAGTCCTCACTGAGCAGAGTTCTAAAATGTTACTTGATCTTAATATATCTTAATAGGACATTATATAATATAGTATTAGTAATCTCATAGACTACACCTATTTATAAATATTGGGCACATGGATTTAGCTGTGCTGCTGCATCAGCTCCGTGATGCAATTCAGCCGGTTAGCGCGTTGTTTTGCACATATCTAACATTTTATAGTTTTCAGTATAAGCACCTGATGTGTAAAAAACCCGCTTTGGGTAAGGAAAGAAAAATTGCAGTTTAGAAATGTCTCATTTGTTATTCGCATGACAGCAGAATCCATTGAGGATCATTTTTAAAGGGCTACCTAGATCAACCAAGTGTCATCATGTCCTTACACTTCTTCCCTGCCCCTGCTTTAATATTTTTAAATCCTTTTTGTAATAAAAAAAAAATCCCCTATTATTACTGTGGACTGACATTTCGGTCGTTCTGCAGCTAAAATCTATGTTGTGGTAGCTTAATAAAAGATATAAAATCTTAGGAGTGCAGACATATGAAGTATTGATTTACAGTGTTTTAGGCTTTACAGGTGGGTTAGAGAGAGACAGAGTTGTTTAAAAAAAAAAAGATACAACAATTTCATACCTGGCTTGCAGACATTACACAGCACCCCATGTGTGAGACAGGGTGCTGTGTAATGTCTACATTCACAAGGTGACAATGCAATTTGTGGTATGGTTCAGGTGCTGCAGCTCTTTGTTGCGTTAGTAAGTCAGGGTGTCGATCTTTTGCAGTCAGCTAATCAGCTTCCAAATGGGCCAAAGTGTGTAATAACCAAGCAGTATAACGGCTTCTAAATGATGTGAAGTTGAGGTGTTTTCTGCTGTACAGTATGTCCTTTGTTTCCTACTGCCTACTGAAGCTCGTGCATTCTGTTCATCCTGGACTCCCACCCCACTCTAATTCAGTGTTGTTATGTAATTTAATTAACAAACCCTGACTATCAGCAGAGAGTGAGTTGCACACTCTCGGTGCCCTATTCAGCACTTGGCAGTCGTCCTCTATGCATACAAGACACACGGTGGATCCTTCATCACTAAAAGGCTTCCAACTGGGGATGATGATAATAACAAAAAAATCTGCACTGTCAATGGCAGACTAATCTCATATACAGATAGTGCAGCTGTAGTGTACCGTTTTCCGAAGCGTGATCTCACATTCGCCAGTGTGCAGTGTGGACTTTTTAAAACGTACTGCTGCATGCTACTTTGGTTTTGTGTCTTACCTGGTGCTGGTATTTATGTACCATTTGATCAGATAGTGAGTTTCCACTTGATTCATTACACAGAGATCTTGCTTGTGCTGGCAGCCACTTACCTCGCCTCGGGATAAAGAGCACTGTGCCGTCATTCAAAAAGGCAAATGGACCTGGCATGCAGTCACTGCTGCTTTGTGCGGGTGAAGGAAGCAAAGTTATAGATTTGTATCGCGCTTTAGATGAGACACCACACTGCCTTTGCATAATAACGTCTGGCCATGCAGTCAAATTAACTGTGGTATTCTATGCTTTGTATGAACTGACCTTTGTTGCACTCACAAACATCTCCTGAGTCTTTGTTCTAACTCAGCTCCCTCTTGTCATGCTGAGATTTCCACTGGTCATGCTGTGTCTTAAGGGAGGGAAATTGCTGGTGCTGTGGCTTGTCTGGTGGAAGGGGCTTGATGTGGGAAATGACAACCCAAGCCTCGCCCACACTCAGGGAGGGCCCTTGCTGCATCATGCAATGTCAGCAAAGGGGGGGGGGTCATTTTGGAACCTGATGGTAAGATGCTGTGTAATGCAAGACTTAGGTTTTTGGAAGCATTTCTCACAGGTTGCTGGGCTTACTTGCCATCAGTCTGCTGTGTCTTTGTGGTTTTTATTGATTTTCTTTTTTTTGTTTAATAAATGGCTGGTCATTGGCCCCCATCCTAGTTCAGCTCATATATATATATATATATATATATATATTTTTTGTCGAACAAAGGTATTAGGTGATGGCTTATGTTGCATCATTTTCTGCAGCAGCTAAAATTAAGCCATTTTCCTCATGCGCACTTTGTCAAAATGGCCTTTTCTAGTGAGTGTCATGTGTGCTCTATCCAGGGGGCACCTAAAACACACACAGTACGCCCAGTAGTGTGTGAATACATCTGAAGCTGCTGTGCGCTACATTTGAGGAAGGAAAATTGTAAAAAAAAAAAAGGTTTTGTTTTGCTTTTTTGTGCAGTTGGTGTCTGTAGTGGCACAAGTTGGATATCAAATGACTGCATTGTGTGAGCAGACTCTGCAGTTTTCTGATTTGTAGAAATCGCTCTGGAAAATGACTGAATGTGATTGTGCTATTCAGCACAGACCTTTTCACAGAGTTGCCAGGGCCGAAAGGAAAATGATGCGCACGAGTTGTAGCGACCTGAACTGCCAGATCAGGCCAGACTAACAGTTGCACTCCATGTTCTTCATTAAACGAAGTCAGGGGTTGGGGAGCTCTGCAACAGTCTGTCTCTATTTCTCCAATTAAGCTGATCTGTCCGACAGCATATGACTGCGCACCTCCTGCTGTCTCATTCGTCCCAAAGATTGCCTCAGCGCTGAACTACACCAGCTTCACAATTTCCAACTGCCTATCTTCACAGTTTAGCTGTGCTGCACCCCGTGGTGCAGATTTTCTCAAAATTCACACCTGCATGTTTGCTATGTGGTGTGTAGTTATTTTGTGATTGCTGCGGGGGTTGATGATCTAAAGCTGGATGACTTTAAAACCTGGGACGCATCAAATCGTTTAATGTTTTTTTTAATCAACAGGACCGTATACTTTCACTGAATAAACTTTAAAGTTTATTTCATACGCACTTCAGTCATTTAGAGGGGCTGTTAGGCTTCAAACCTAATGGCTGATGAATGGCTTTAATTTGTAGCTTGGAAATTACAATACTAATCTGAGACAAATTACCATGGAATGTCAAGTCAGACTCCAATTTTATTTTATTTTTTTAATCCTCTCTGACCCTCTCTCGCTCTCTCATCCTTTCTTTCTCATGCCAGATTTGAGGCTGCAGTGCAATTTCCCAGTTACATAACAGAAGAGAACAGAGAAATGTTCAAATTAATGAAGGCAAAAGCGAGCGGCTAATGGAGACCATTTCTGAGTCATACTTGAGTTTCAGGCACATCGCCGGAGGTCAGTTTATGCTCTCACGGCTATAAAGCTTTATAAGAAAAGATGAATAGATGCACAAGGTTATTTGCAACAATCAACAGCAGCTGTCTGGGAAAGTCCCGGTAAGGCTGATAGGCTAACTGTGGGAGCAAAAGGATGTGAGAGATTTTTGCCATGTTATTCTTTTAAATTTGGAATAGCCAATTACTTCAAAGAAGGATTATATAATACAATATCTAAAAACCATCGTTTATTTTTCATGTCTTTGTTCATATATCTGTTTCATTTTTCTTTCCTGACAGAGTATGTGTTTTTTGCAATACGATACTATGCAAAAGTCTTGAGCCACCCCTCATTTCTTCATGTTTTGCTTCCAAAGAGCCGGACTTTCTTGTAAATTTTCGAGCAATAGTTCTCCAGGCTTTCTGAAAGTCTTTCAAAACTTTTCTTCAGACATTGGCTGCTGCTTCTCTCATTTTCAGTCCAATCCTTATACCTGACCATTTTTAAAGGACTGTTTTTCTTTTTTCTTTGTTTCTTAAGCCACTTAACACTGACCTATGAATCATTCAAGCACAAAAAAAGCACCTAACTCGAGGGACGAACCAGTGTTCTTTCTACATGTGACAGACAACTTAGCAAAGAGCCCATTTTTAGGCACTTTGTTACTAGCAGCCTGTTGCAAAAAAACAGCATTTGTTCCCATTTCCTTAGTTGACTCTACAAAAAAAATGCCAAAGGTAACACATTTTGACAGGCATAAAATTGTATTTTTGCATCAAGGAGATGATTCTCAAAGAGCTAAAAATTTGGCGTATCTCATGTCGTGTCTTTTAAAACTTTATAGGATACTGGACAAGTGGAGGCAAAGGAGAGAGTGGCATGCCTGGAGAAGAAAAAACAAAAACAAAACTATGTACAGCAGATGAACTGTATCTGACAGTCCTGTTCTGTTCTCTTAAGAGTGTGGAACCTACCATTACAATGTGCCATGTAATGTTTTGGCAGATGTGGGTGTTACTCTAGTTAATAGGAGAGCTGTTAGAAATTCCACAAGGGGAAAGTTCACAGTGTTTTCATTGTCATGACTGTAGGAAATGGAAGGGTGATGTGTTGAGAAGTTACCAGCATGCCAACAACTACAGCTTTCACACAGGTTATTTTTATTCCAGAATAATGTTATCCTTTAGTGTTTGGATTTTAGAATGCGTCATGTTCTGTCACTTCAGTGGGAAGCGGGCTACCTCACAACCTTCACGAATGCTACACTATTCTGGGAACATCTGCCTTTGTATTGCATCACTCAGTGGTTATTTTGTGGTGGTGGTGGGGTCCTATTTCTTTTACCGCCTGACTTATTATTAATTATTATCTACAGGAACCAAAAAAAACAATTAGAGCTGTTAGACATGGGGTTTTCCCATGTAGCTTCCTCATAAACTTGTTGCGATTACTCAGGTATTTTATTACATGGATTCTGTACGTCATTCTGCATGCATCATTTATGGCTTTGTTCTGCCACTAACCGTCTTTCCTCATAAGCAGAGTATTTTTTCCTACACACGCAACAATAAAAATAACTTGGTTTCCTCTTCTAAAGTTCAGATTCAACAACAGCACAGTTGTGGTAGACTGTCTTGGGAGTTTACCTGTCATTGCAGTATTGCCTAATTGGCTAACAGCGTGGGATTAGGAAAATAATTTAAGCACCTTACCCTCTACTCCCATTTGACAGTTAGATTGTGTTTAGCCAATTAAAGCAAATGATCCTTATATCCTTGAAATTTCCCCCTCCAATATAAAAGTCCATTTTGCTCGTTCTTTTCTTTTCTTTTTTTTTATTAAGCTTTAATTTACTGAATTTGACACAAGAAGTTGTTGCAGTCAGCTGCTATAAGTAAAACGTTTCTTTGCACTCATTTGAAATCGGAGTTGAACATTCATGTCCCAGCTGTCATTTTTAAAGCCTTACTGTTCAGTTGGAAAATGCACCCCAAACAGGTTCATAAAAGTTCATGTGGGTGTAAACACTGGATGTGTTCAACACAACTCAATGTGGTGTTTGCCACCGTGGAGTCAAAAGCCCCAAAGGCTACAGTTGCGCATCAGGTGCTCAGGGGAGGCCAGCCTGGGGCCATGGTAAATTAGTCTCAGATGGAGAGTATTTAAATGCCCCTGATACCTGTGCAAAGACATTAATCTTATATTATTTCAAGCACCTTAAGCTTTGTTTGGCTTAAACAAAGATTGTGCTATCTGCCTTATTTAAACACTTTGGTTCTAAGTGTTTAAATTTCAAAGGAAACTGAGCGAGTCGCATTAAAATGTTTGACATTGGAAAACTTCTATTATGTCACACAGAATCTCAAAATAGCATTTATGGGGAAATAATTGTCAGGTAGGTAGAACAAGACATGTTTCCATGTAGCTCGCCAGCATCATAATTATGACTTTCAGATATCAGAAACTGCTTTCAACTTCACTTCTTTTTTGGCTTTCTCGCCATGTTTCTACAAGAAAGTTGGGACACTGTGTAAATAAAAATGGAATGCAGTGAAATTACGACAAAGACAACGCAGCAAGTCCTGGACTGTGATTCCAGGATCATTTTTAAGAAGATAGGACATAGAGATGCTTACTGCCACGTTGCATGACCTCATCCTCTAGCAGCACTTCATTAAGCATTAACTTAAGAGACCAGTTTAAGTAAAAACAAAAGCAAGACATTTCCCAAGCCTTAACATCACATTTAATCTGCAACAGTTCAGGCCTCCTTTGCTGTATTTTTCCTATCATCATACTTTCCAATGGTGGCAGGGCTGTACTGCAAACATGCCAGTTTAAATGGAACCATGCTGGTGTTAAACATGCAGGACGTGCTTTGGCATTGTCTTGCTCAAATAGGCAAGACCTTACTTTGTGTGGATCACAGGATATGTTGCTGAACACCTGTATTTAATGTTAAGCATCAATGATGTCGTCACATATGTGCAAGATATCCATGCTTAGTGAGCTAATTCACCCCCTATGCTATCACAATTTACTTCTGAAGGCTCAGGCTGTTGTTTTGAAAGTGTTGTAAAAAAAGTCTAAGTTATGACAAGTCACACAGCTGCTCTCTTTCACTGTGCTGATTTGAGATTTTTTTTTTTTTTTTTACAGATAAATCATTCCTGAAAATATCCAGGGTGCAACTGTGCAATTCCAGTGAATCTGTAATTCACAGTAACATGAGGTCCAGTTTGAAGCTAAAATGTGGACTTTGTCTGTGAAGGGAATTACTGTGTTTTTAATCAAAGAAGACTAGACTGAGACTGCAGAGCACTGTTTTGAATTAAAATGCATGAAAATAGCATTGCAGTTTGTGAATGCATCAGTAGCATGCAAAATTACTGGGGAACATTGAATTACCCTGAAAAGCAATCCCTTATAAGCCACTAATTATGGCAATCGACAGTTACAGAGATTTGTTGTGGATTTGGATGGTCTGATTTCCACAATGCCTGCAAGACTCTCAGAAGAACCCCCCCCCCGATATTAGCCTTAAAAAAAATAGCTGACAAATGAGTAAACGGAAGTCAGGCAGGAGATGATATCTTTCCTTTCAGTCGAACACACACAATGGAACACGTTGGAGTATGGAGTTGGTTACATATCAAACTGCATATACTGATGTTGTTCAGATTTTGTCCTCATAACATTGGCTTTTTAATGTTAATTAAAAAAACACATGTCTCAGTTCTCTGCTTTATTTTTAATCCGGTCTCTTTTCACATAACTATTGCCAAGTAAACTAGAAAATGTGTAGGTCTGTAATAAATATTCAAATTGAATGACTCACAGATCATAGCAGCAATCAGGTAAATTGTCTCAGAGGGTGGGCTGGAAGCATGGGAGTGAGCGCTAACTCCCTCTCCTGCGGGGGGTCGATCCCCTGGAAGGTACAAAGTACCTTCTAATCAAACAGCTTAAATGGAGTTTTCACAGTGATGTGGAAATAACGGTATTGCCGTGAACCTTTTGTCAGTGAAAAGTGTATTAAAGCGCTGTAAACAAGGTATGAAAGTACATCAGTCCTAATGATTTTGTTTTTTTTTTTTTAACCCTTGCAGCTGTCCCTTTCCCCCCAGTCACCGGCTGACAGCTAAAGAGGTGTTTGACAGCGATGGGAAGCCCAAAGTGGACGTGCTGAAAGCTCACCTAACCAAGGAGGGCCGTGTGGATGAGGCAGTGGCTCTCAGGCTCATAGGAGAGGGCGCCGCGATCTTGCGTTCAGAGAAGAACCTGCTGGACATCGAGGCTCCTGTGACAGGTCAGGATTCAAATAGGGCATGTGGTTCTCACTAGCTTAGAGCGTAAACAAGTAATCAAGTGATTTTAAAAAAATGTAATTAGCTGACATTTTGATTAGGTGATCTGTTCCACTCCAGAAGTAGTAGTCCAAGTAATTATTTGTATTTCATTAACATGCAACATGGTAGTTAACTGTTGGACCTATGATGATACGCGGTCACCCGCAACTAGCCAGTGCTGCAGCCCTACAGCTTTTCCAAGAGGTGGCACTAGAGTGTCTGCCACTCATTTGTTCTCTATTGCTCTCTATGTGATAGGAAGTTGTAACCAAGCACAGTGAAAAAGTCAGACAGATGACAGTCAGGCACATAATGAAAAAGTGCATTGCGCATGTGGAAGTTAACCTGTGGAGAAAGAGGGTAGTGTGAGCACTGATGTGGATGGGTGCAATACATTTCAACAACTGTTAAAATTTGGTGGATTTACTGAAGAATGTTTACCAGTTTCTAAAAGCTCTTAAACAATAGGGTAAAATGGTGGCATGGTGGTTAGTGTTGTCACCTCACAGCAAGATGGTCCAGGGTTCAAATCCACTGGCTGGCTAGGGCTTCCCTCTGAAGAGTCAGCATGGGTAGGCCCTGTCCAGGTACTCCAGCATCCCTTCACAGTCCAACTTACTTTTATCATATGTTTTTCCATATAAATGACCATTAAATTAGTCGCCAGGAATGTCCCCATTTTTCTTTTTCTGCTAAGAAACGTTTGAGTTTTGTATTCATAGTCTTGTGTTTAAGATTGTCACTGATCACTTAAGGAAATTTGAAAAGCAGTCCTGCTTTAATTAATTGATTATGAAAAATAACACTCCAGCAGGTGACATAGCTAGCTGCATACACCCACAAACTACAGCTTTTCCAAGAGGAGGACACTAGGGTGTACGCCACTCAGCAGATGATGATTCACTTACAGACATAACCAGATTGAAGATAAATATTCCCCACTTCCCAGCAGGGTTCTCGCAGTGTATTCCAAAGATTCCATCTCCCAATCAAAAGAGTTCACAGTAATCTACATGAACTGTTTGTTTTATGTATTAGTAGGTTTAAACAATTTGCAGTAAAAACACATACACACACACACACACACACGGCAGAGTGAACTGAATGTTTACAGCAGTGTAAAACTTAAATTTTCCTAATTAACTGAGTCATCGTGCTACCAGGCCACATGTGGGCTGTGTGGATCACTATAGCAGCGTATTTTAAGAAACACAGGTTTAGTTCGTCCAATCTGGCAAAACCAACAAGCCTAGTTGCGTTCAGTAACTAGGCTGAGAGGCTCAACACAATGCTTCACAATGCAGAAGGAAATTATTGAAAACAGCTGCTATCCTTGGAGAAAGGTAGTATGAAACATTTATTTTTTTTAATCACTTATTATTTATTATGGTAAAAAAGTGTGCAATAATGTCATTTTCATGTCATTTGCTTGTGGTAACAAATTGTTTTACAGTTTTTACTTTTTTTTTTATATTCAACGCAGCCAGTAACTGAAGTTGAGCTCATTCATTCCTGCCTCTGTGAAGGAACATGCTGCTGTGGGAGGGTCGTTGATGCATATGCACAGATCCAGTGCATTTATTGTCGTCTTTCTTCCTGGTCAAGTGCCCTGTCCCCCCCATTAGACTTTCTGATGAGGCTTCTTTGATGTTGTTGTAATCAGAGGCAGAGATCCACTCAAAGGAGCTATGACAACCCGTCATTTATTGATATGAGATCATTCCCATAATATCATCCAGGCCCACGTTCATATTTAGCAGGCATGGCACTTACTTAAATTCATGAATACAAGGCACTTTTTAAACACTCTGGATTCTCTTGTCATTAATGTATTGAGACCGTTGTGATGACCCCAGCCGTTTGAGAGAGCTGAACAAAAAGATGCAAACGGGCTCCGTATTTATTTTACATCCGTCTTTGTGTTTGCAGGCACCTACGAGATGCAAGGTTAACAGACATCTTGTTGAGCACGGCTAGATTCTTCCAGTTTGATATATCTATAGTAGTGCTGTTTTTCTGAAAATTAAACACACATTCATAAGAAATAAAAGCACTCCTAGCCTAAAAAAAAAAAGTGGCGCTGGGTGTGAGAGAAATTAGATCACTGGCACGTATAAACGTTATTCGATTTGCTGGCTTAATTCGATCACAGTGAGGATTCTTGTGTGTAAACATGCTCCAGTGGTGACCTTCCCCGGTCAGGTTGCCTTTTAGAAATCTGGTACAAGTTAACATGTTTTGATTCCGGATTTTATAGCCGATCAAATAACGGATTAGCCAGTAAAACCTCCTCTCTTTGTTGTGTTACATGAAAAAAGTGGACCGCGTTGCTTCTTTGTGCGAGCTGCAGATCCTGAGGAGCAGTGTGTGTTCATGCACTTGTGTACATGAGTGCAGCGATGAACCAGTTCTTTCCCTCCCACTCAGCACCCCTGCCTCAACCCCTCTCCCACTCAGTAGTCTTGGACAAGGATTTCTCTGTTGCGCGTGCTCATGCTCCTGCTGTGTTTCCCTCTCATGCGCGCTCTCTATTTTCCATAAGCATCTCTTTGTTTTTGCTCCCAGTCCCTCTCTGTCTGCCATGTTTTGACTGTCTGTGTCATGGTCAGGAGCTGTTCCTCTCAGCCTCTATCCACATTAGCACGCCTCCAATTCCAACATGACACATGGTCAGTAAATTAGTATGTAAATATTTATCATGGATGTAAAGCACCATGACATGTCAGCTACCTCTCTCTCTCTCTCTCTCTCTCTCTCTCTCTCTCTCTCTCTCTCTCTCTCTCTCACATAGTCACTTCCTTATTGGGCCAGATGGCAGGTGGGGTTTTCATAAAAGGGAGGGGTGTGTGTGTGTGTGTGTGTGTGATGAAGGGAGCTGGCTTAGTGTACTGAGTACAAGCTGCTCCCGTGGCCTTCACGCAAGTCACCCATCAATAGAGCTTCTACAGCCACATCACCAGGCAACAGCAAGCTTTTAAACTATTCATAACACATTTGCAGTGTGTGAGCTCCATTTTGAGCATGGTCTCTGTCGTGTTTTCTTTGAACAAATGGCAATTTTTAATCTATTTTTGTGAGGCATTGATGTAACATTGTACAGTAGAATGTGAAATGCTCTTAAGTTGTGTCCCATCTTGTTTGTATTAGATAAAGATTTCTTTTTAAAACTGAAGCACTGTTTGAAAGGAAATATTAAGATCTCAGTTGTGGAATTTCCTGCGTACACCTTTAAAAGATCCTACTAGACTTTGCTGAGAATGGTGCATTTATGCGCACAATGTGAAGTGTGTTTGCTCTACAAGGTTGTTAGGTTAAATATTTCCATATTGCACTTGCACGGATATTAGAGCTAAGTAGATAAATCATCTAGGTCTAATTTAACCTCCAGCAGTATGGCATTTCTGTACATGGGGCCTGTTTTATTTTGTGACATGTAATGACCAATGTGATCATAAAAGATTTTTTTTTTTGTGGTCTTTAAAGGCGCCTACAGACTGTAAAATTTTTTGCAATGTTTTAAGTTTATTGCAACCCAAGCAGTGCAGTGTTTCCCACAGAATTGCAGTGTTTGTGACGGTAGCGAGGTATTGGGTGTGCTCCAGTGCTTTTTAAAATAAAAAGAAATCGTATTGTGCAGTCAGTAGAAGGAAGACAAAATGCATGTGTGCGAATGAGAGGGAGGCAGGTGGAAAGGTGAAGTTGCAAGGAGTAGAGAGAGCGAAGTTGGATGAGTTTAAATAACTGGGGTCAACCATCCAAAGCAACGGACAGTGCACAAGAGGTGAAGAAGAGCGTACAAGCAGGGTGGAGTGGGTGGAGGCGTGTCAGTGGTTATTTGTGATAGAAAGACAGCAGCAAGTGTAAAAAGGAGAGACCTGCTATGATGTATGTCTTGGAGACATTGGCACTGACAGAAAGACTGGAGGCTGAGCTGGAGGTGGCAGAGATGAAGGTGCTAAGATTTTTATTGGGAGTGACCAGAATGGACAAGATTAGAAATTAGTACATTAGAGGAACAGCTCAGGTTTGGAGGCAAAGTTATAAAAGCAAGACTGAGATGGTTTGGATGCATGCAGAGGAGAGATAGTGGATGTATTGGACAAAGGATCTTGAAGATGGAGCTGTCAGCCAGGAGGAGAAGACTGGTCCAGTAAGTTCCTCATCCAGTGGAGGCTTGAACTGCAGCTGGCCACATTAGTCCCTCCTCTCCTCTGCATCTTTGGTGGCCTGAGCATAGCAATGGATCTCCAGCGCAGAAACAGAGGGACTACTGTTGCCAGCTCCAGTCGAAGACAGTGGAGTCGGCATCTATCTGATCATAGGACGAGAGACCTGAGACAACAGTCACAACAGCAGCTTAACCAGCCTGCCAGTAAGAAACACAATAAGGACCTGAGCTAGTTGATTAGCAACTTCCTATAGTTAATCGCTTAAATTAAAGACATAAATTACAAAGTCTATGCACCAGTGGTATGCGTGGATGAAATAAATGTGTGGGGAAATAATGTTGTGCTCGATTTGAGCAAATAAACTTGGGAACAACATCAAATTTAATGTTCATCGATTATACCGTGGTTATACCTGCTGAATCATAGGCTGCAATAACCAGCCGCAATTCTTCAGTGTCCTCCTCTTCTCAGTCATGGCAAAAGCTCAAAGAAACATCGTATAAAACAAGGGTTCTTCTGATACAGGTCAGTTGGGTTTTATTTTTGGTTTTGTTTTGACTAGCACATTTATTTCCAGTGGTCAACTCTCCACCTCTTTTCCAGTGCAGCTCACAGATTTGGAGTCACAAATAGGTATGGTGGAGATTCTTTCACTATGGGCTGTCCTACATGAGATCTGACCAGAGATGAGCACTATGTGGGAGCTTACAAGTCCTTCAATATTTGATTGGATTATTTAACGGTCCACAGTTGTGTCTGCTTCTTTTGGTTGGTACTAATCTGATGATGGTGAGGTGTGCTTTTTTTTCTGTGAAGAAAATTAATACGGGCATTTTTGTTTTCTTTTTTTTTTTGACTCTCAATACTAAGTGAATCTCCATGTGCACCTAAAGTGTTAATAAGGGTTGGGGACCATTGGTATTATAGCCACACACCTAAATCAAAGTCCAACAATAAATGTGGCATTTTTAATATTTAGTTTTGCTGCTTTACTTTATTAGCTGCTTTCACAGTATTCACAGCATACAAATGGATGTTTAGAACAGACTGTAAGCTCCACCTCTGCATTTTCATGAATGCAGGCTCTGCAGGATGTAAGCCCTTAGAGAGAATCATAAAATCGGGGGTATTGTTATCATCCAATCTCAATCAAAAACACGATCTGACACAGTCTGTATCACCGTGGATTCCGCTCGTTCAATGAGCGCGGCCTTTGGAGTGGCTTGTGTAGGTTCTGAAGCCAGGTTGTGTAATGCCCGCCGCCCACTCAATAGCTGCTGCCCGCTGATATGCTGCTACTCAGGGAGATCACTTTAGCACACAGGCAGTAGATGGCCAGAACGAATTGTTTCTCACTCCAGATAATGTACACCCACCTGCTCTTCTTATGTGGGCTTTGGTTCTCACCTCTCTTTTTTGTGTGTGTTGTATGACAAGAGGGAGGGAGGCAAAGCACGTCTGTAGGTGTACTGGAACAGAGTGATGGGTGGATTGTGCGTTTGCTGCGATCAAGCAGAGCCCTGAGCTGGAGGAACAAGCCGTTGTGGTGTTACTGTTTGATTTGCACTGACCAGCGGAGTCCAGGCTCGTTGGCCTGTGATTGAACTCTTAACATCACCAAATCACCCTGCTGTTTTTCTTCACCAGCTAGCGATAGCTTTCCAAAAGGTCAGCTGGAGGTGCAGTTCTCCCACGCAGTGTGCTTTGCACTTGCTTCAGGTGAAATTGCTGTCTCTTGCTCCCTAAATGGACTAAAAACATATTATATATTAATTTCCCCGTGAAAACTGTTAACACTTAATTTTGAGAGTAATTGCTCTCATGGTGGTCATCCATTCAGGCAATATTGTATTCTCAGGAACACAGTTTGTTGTGAATATTAGAACAGTTAGATTACTGAGGAGATGGCTGGTCATGCTATCGGTCTGTGTGGTTTTACACAATAGCTGCATTGGATTATTGCCACCGGTGATGTTTGTAGAGGTCCTTTATCAGGTCAGGAGCAGTTTAGGTTAGCCTTTTTATTTTCTTGAGTGATACTGGCAACCATTGTTTGGAGGATTTGCTGCCTTTGGGGTGTTTCCATAGTGATAACCAGCCTATGAAGCTGTGAATCACTAGGATTTCCAAGTCATGTTGTGTTGGTCTTTTAGAAATATATTCACGTTTTTATTTTGTTGCAGTGTCAAAAGTGCATTAGCACCTAATGTACATGCTGAATGCTTGGTTTTAGACAAACCTGATATTCTTAATATGGATGGATAAATAACACAACCATCCATATCACGATATCCCACCTGTGTTTCCAAGCTTGTTTATTATTGTCAGGCAGTCAGAAGAAAGTTGGTTTAAAGTGAGGAGGAGCTAAAATGATTTATTTTACACCATGGATGAATTGAGGTGTTGCACCATGGCCCAGTATAAGATAACAAAGGATTATTTTGATTTGTTACTCATGGAAAGCTACTCTAGCAGAGCCCAAGAACAAAAGTATGGAGATGGAAATGAGAATGAGAATAGCAGTTTCCCTTTAATGTCCTTTTATTGAGCATAAGACAAATGTGTTTAACTCTAATGAAAACTATTAAGTGATCATCTGGACATTTAAATCACAAATCAAAGAAAACAAAATGTTTTTGAACTGTAGGTTTAGTCAGATTAAATAACTTTTAACACTGATTTAAGAAGAATCCACTTTGATCAGGATGAATCGATGAATTCTGTGTTAGTGTAAAAAAAAAAAAAAAAATATATATATATATATAGACACACACACACACAGTATTTTATATATATATATATGTTAGCCCAGTCCATAATGATTATGGGCATGAGTAAATAGTTTTAATGTTCCAATAGCTAATAGGTCATGTACAGTTTTATATATATAAGGGAGAAATGGGAAAAGAAAATAGACTTTTGTGGTGATCATTAGAAGTGCTGCATGTTACCAAATGTCTGATAAGATATACTTTATGTATCCCAAAGTTTGGGAATTCTTAAAAGTTGGGCTCGGGTGGGAACTCTTGGTGATCTTAAAGCTCCAGCAGACTGTGAAGTATTTCCCCCAAGAAAATCCAGTAAACATTAGTGACAATAAATACATTTTATACAACTTAGATTAAAGCTCTGTTTGGGTCATTTTTGTTTCAATAAATCAATTTTGCCGCGACTTCACGACAGTTGAAACCAGAGCAGCGCTCCTCTGGAGAAGACTTACCTTGACTGCGAGAGAGAGCGAGGACACTCTTAGAAATGGAACTATTACAGCAAGGCTCCTTTTAAGTTGGTCCCTGCTGTGGATTTAAACAGTTACTCAGTGTGGGTTTAATAAAAGACAAATGGTACAGTAGAAGTTTACGATACAGTCACGCGGAGCTGATTCTCAGAGCTGTCTCACGAGGCTCGTAACCTGCGATAATTGCTCTCCAACGCTGTCGTCCAGCTCCCACTAATTGGGTATCTCTGTGAAAGACTTTTTCACTGACTCCTATTGTATTTCTTACTCCTAGATACAGTTCATAAAGCAACAGCCTTACAAAAAGAAAGCCTGTGTCCTTTTTAAATTAGATTTAAATCTATTCACCCTGCGGTAAATTACTTAATTAGCCGATTACTTGAAGAATAGATGAATTGAGGTGCGTTGGCATGCCATGCTTAATATCACAGTTACTGTGATAGCGTTCAGTGGAAACTGGTAATTGCTATCTTTGTGTTACTTGTTTATTACAGGCCTCAGGTGGAAAAACTTTTGTAACATGCTCACTGAACTGGAAAGACTTTAAATAAGAAAAGCGAAAACTTTCTGTTAGCGTTAATTGCTGTTTTGAATATTAGCTGTGTAAATTTAATTTAGTGACTTAACTGACTCTGTATTTGCTCAAACTTGTGGCCCTAATAACACATTTTTCATGAACATGCCCATTAATATATAAGGCGCTATTTGTTAGGTGTTACCATATAAAAGACACACATAGTGACATCGACCATTGGTTTGTGAACTGCATGTGTTGAAACCACCAGTTTAGCTTTATGGACATTTCAGTGAAGTAACTATATTAAAACGGGAGGGACAGGTGTTAGGTTATCAGCTTACGCTTGTTAGCTTGGTGAGCAAGTGCATCTATAAATTGTATGTGTGCATCAGATAAACACTAACACTTGCTAATTAGTACTAATTAACAGACTAATAAAATACCAGAATTTCACTCACTAAAAATAAAACGCACAAAGTCCCTGGATTGTCCGTACCACACAGTAAGTCATATTGTTAGATAGTGTCCTTAAAAGTGTTCCAGAAAGCACAGCTAATATAAGCACGATAAATCAGCCCAGTTAAGTGATTTGATTTGAGTGTGCAGCTGCTGCTTCAGTCCAGGTCACCTAGTTAGTTTTGTGTTTGTTTGGTTTTTTTGAGACACCAAACTAGTGTAGTGTTATACACAGCGTCTGCTACTGACACCAGTGCTGATGTCAGTAGTAGTCAGCTTTTGCAGGGTAATTGCTGGCGTAACACACTAATAAATATGAAAAAAAGATGTTTTGCAAAGACATCTGTATTTCATATGCATTTTGTTAACTGGGTGGATAAAATCACGCTTGTATTTATGGGTGGAAATGATCCAAAAGTTAAGTTCAGGTTTAACCAACTTTTATGGGATCTATAAAATTGACCAGAGGCTTTTCAGCCAGATAATCTGACGTGCACCCAGACAGGCAATGTTGTCTAAGCTGCTAATCTCCTGTTCCTTCTGTATGTCGGGGGAGTAATAGAGTATTGGATCACACAGGGTGATAAGAAACAAATTCCGGCTGAATCAGTGTGGTGGCTCATTTCTGACACGGATGTCATCCCAGAATCCGTACCTGTCTTTACCTTTTACCTGCCGTGCTGTAAGTATAAAATCTATATGATGGTTTATTAAAGTTATAAGATAAAGTTTTTGAATTTCTTGGACTTGCATTGATTACTAATAAAATGTGGCCTGGTGTTCATCGAAGCTGCGATTACAGACAAGCTCAAACTAACCAGGCTAATAACTTACATGCAGAGTAATCATTCACAGCCAACGCTGAAAAACGTTCATGATAGCTCGGGCCTGTCAAAACATAGATACGGGACCTCAGCTGTGGCTGTGTGGCACCGAAATGTTAGCGGGTCATCCTTTGGGTCGCGTGGCTTGCGAGGTCAGTGTTTCTACTTTAAGGAAAAAAAAACCTAGAATTCCCATCTTGCCTTTTACAAGTCTGTCTGCCCAGATGGATCAGGAGGGATATGGTTCTGAAAATTAGACCAAAGTATGGAGTCTCATATCACACTTGAGCCGTTCCATCTCACAATACCTCTTCAGAAAGTGCTTTTTTTCCCCCTTTTTTTTTTTTTTGGTGGGAACGGCATATATGTAAAGAATGTGCATATCTAACGATATGCTAATTACCATCCTGTCAATACATTGCCTGTGCGATAAGTCGTGTAGAGCTATGTTTGTTAAAGCATGCTAGGGAAATACACCAGAATAATGAGGTGGGTTTTTTTTGTTTGTTTTAAGTTGATGATCCAATAATGATGAAATGATTGTGACATTTGTAAATAGCCACCCCCCCCCAGTTTTTTCATATTCATCCTGCCCCTTTAAAAATATGAACCTAACTGTGGGTAAAGTATTAGCCAAACCTGTAATTTGGAGAATAATTACACTGCCTTATATATGTTGTGAAAATTTTGAAGGAAATGAGTAAGTGGGCATCAAAGATTTATGTCACCTTTTCAGTGTCTGACCACATTTGAACTGTAGTCACAATCTCCCCTTCTGTTCCTGAGTTGTGGAGTTGATTAATGGACTGAATAGTTTTAGCAGAACATTAGAACATTAAGATGTCACAGTGAAGTTCACCTTTGACCTTTTACATATAAAATCACACTCCTTCTAGGAAGTCTTGCCACTCGGTATCTTGGTAACGCCCCCGGAGGTTATTTTGGGTAGTTATTTATTCTACTACACAACCACTTGCGCCAGTCCAGCAACACCATTGGCTGAGAGTGTTTCCCTGTTTGGCTGAAGTAAAGAAGACAATAACTCAGGAGAGGTGGGTGATTCAGCAATGTCAATGACCTGAGGTACACAAAAAGGGGAAAAAAAATATATAGAATTGGCCAAGTCAGATCCTGATATTATAACCCAATCTGCAAATCTGTGCCATGTCAACCATGAAATTGTGATGAACGGAAGCAGGTTGGTAGAGTGGTCTGATGGAGGTTGTTGCAGGAGGTTCTATAAATTACCAAATTAAAGAGTCCAGCCCTCACTGTACGTAGTTTCTCACTGTGTTCGATACATTATAAGTGTAAGATGTTTGTGTTGTTACTTTAATCAGACTGCATTTGTCAGTAGTTGTGTCCTAGATGAGAATCTGATGCAGAAATCCTGGTAAACCTCCTCATTTTTTTTCTCTTGGAAGTGACTGAATTGCACTGAAGGCATGTCCTTTGTAATTGTCTGTTAATATTTGCTAAGACAAGACAGGTTTGTAGTCGTAGTCAACAAGTGGAAACTTAAAAATGGACACAGCTGAAAGCTTTCCAGTGGTTTCAGTTCAGTGAAATGTTAGTTTATTTGGCAAAAGGTCGCTGCGTTCAAATTAAGCCTCACAAGCCAGCTGAAACACCTCAAGGTTATAAAGAGATTGAAAGAGGATGTGATGGAAAAGCACGGCATGGAAAAGGGACGCTCAGTTCTTGTGATTCCTTTCCATACTGGACAGAGACTTTTATGAAGAAAAATGCTATGAAGTATAGCAAATACACTTTAACAAGTTTAGCACGCTCTGATTAAAAATCTCTCTTAAGTAAAAGCTTGTTTGGACCATTTCCTGTTTGTCTTACTGGGTGTGAATCACAATTTTTGTATTATTAGGTAAGTCATAATCCTTGGGATTCATTTTATTATAATGCTCTCAATCAAATCTGAAAGTTTAACAATATAAAAGTGAGTTGTGTGATCCTCAGGGGAAACATGATTGTGTATTTACTAGATCTAACAAATTATAAAGAGAATTTTTCCAAGCTCATGTGTAACAAATACTGACAGTAAAGAATGACATATTTGGCTTTTCAAGTTGTTTCGGTATTTTCAATAATAGCCACGAGACTTCTTTCCATGGAGCATGTTGGTTTTTTGAATTATTTGGGAGCAGCTCAGCCTCCAAAACGTGTCCAGAGATCGTTATTTGAGCATTTTTGAGGCTTGCACTGGCTAACCAAACAGTCCAGTGCCTGGAATAAGGAAATATAGGGACATCAAGAGATGACCAACTTCAGTGCTGTGTACATGCTGTCCATCAGCAGCAGTTACTCTCTTTCCATTTGCCTTAAAACCTCTGAAATGTCTGTCTTCATTAATTTCTTGACCCAGTCTTGACTCATCAGCCTGCAGTGGTCATGTTTCAGTAGTCCTTACCTTGGCCTTTTGGTGTTTAACACCTTGTACTTATGGGCACTCTGGGTAGGTTGTAGTTTGTTTTTTGTTGTTGTTGTTGTGTTTTTAAATGTAGTAGGACTGGAGGACAACACCAACAGACTCAACAAACTGATCTGCACAGACCGGTAACATCGTGGGTGTGGAGCTTGCTTCTCTAACAGCAATTTCAGAAAGGAGGATGCTGTCCAAGTTACAGTCAATATTGGACAATCTTTCCCACCCTCTCCATCTTGTGCTGGACAGCCACAGGAGCGTGTCCAGCAAAAGACTCATGCTACCGCAATGTACAGAACAGGAAATCACTCCTACGTGTGGTCATCAGATCTTATAACTCCTCGTGACAGCTTAACTATTTTCACTTAGTACAGTTTAACCTTTGAATATTTAATTTAATGTTGCACTTTGAGTGCCTTTTAGTTTCTTTTTTTTTTTTAATATGTAGGGTTTAGATTTTGTGTCTTTCATATTTTTTTAATTGAGCATCTGCGACAAAATCTTTTTTTTTCTTTTTTCCTTTTTCCAGTTTGCGGAGACATCCACGGGCAGTTCTTTGACCTGATGAAGCTGTTTGAAGTAGGAGGATCACCAGCATCCACACGCTACCTTTTCCTGGGGGACTACGTTGACAGAGGGTATTTCAGTATTGAAGTGAGTCTGTATATTTGTTTTTGTCCTCACCAGGGCCTAATCAAGTGTGACACACGCCATGTGCTCGACTGAAGCTGCGTTTATTAATAGCTTTCTCTCAGCATAGATCAAATCAGGCTGCAGATATTGTAGTGGTAATAGGCTTTTGTAATAATTTCAAATGTGGCCTGGAAAGCAAATGTCACAGTGAGGCTTAGAGTTATATATAGAGAGAGAGAGGAAAAAAAAGAGATTTTTAAAATAAAGCAATATACAGATATTTAATCTGGGAGTTTGAAATTTGCTTATGTGTATATGTCCTGAAACATTATTCTTTTATTAATAAAGTATATATGGCACACTCCAATATGTTATTGGTGTGCGCTTTAAGCTTAAAACAAGTCACAAAATGTCCTGCATAAATGTTTTATAATAAGCAGACCTGCTTTTATTATACCCACTCTATGAAAGTGACGCAATCTGGGTTTTTGTTTTCAGCCTTAGGAAAGATGAGAGTCTAACAGTTTCCTGCTTTTTTTCCTGTTCCTCTCCGTTTCAGTGTGTGCTGTACTTGTGGGCCTTAAAGATCCTTTACCCCAAAACACTGTTTTTGCTGCGTGGGAATCACGAATGTCGACATTTAACAGAGTATTTCACATTTAAGCAAGAATGTAAGTAATGCGTCCGCACTTAATGCTTCACCTTTGATATTAGCGAGTTAGTCTCTGAAGCTCAGCGCAGAGGAGGAGGAAAATTGAGTTATCCTTTCTGAAAAGCTGTTTATTATGAGTCCAGTTCAGCCGCTGACCTCAAACGTTCATTTAGAAGTACACTCTGCCTGTTACAGGATTCAGTCCTGATATTTATACATGTCAGAACTATTTCTGTTGGACTCAGATGGGATGGGGGTGGGGGTGAGGGAGCCCAACACAACCCAACACAACACAACCCGACAAAAGGGAAGTTTTTGGAACTATGGAGAGCCTTTCCGTCCGAGGCTAATGCACTTCCCTGATGTATGAGAGCGCCGTTGTTTGACTTGGCATACTCTGTTCTCCCTGCCCCGTTTCTTCCCATGACAGGTAGAATTAAGTATTCAGAGAGGGTGTATGACGCATGTATGGACGCCTTTGACTGCCTTCCCCTGGCTGCACTTATGAACCAGCAGTTCCTGTGTGTACACGGAGGACTATCTCCAGAAATCACAAATCTTGATGACATCAGGAAAGTATGTGTCTGATTTGCTTTCATTTTCTTCCCTTTTCTCTCTGCTTCGTGTATGTACCCCATTCAGTCAGGTTAATGAGTTAAATAGGGATGTTTTTTAGCATGACATGCTGTGATAATAACATTGCTTGCAGTGAGTGAAGTTATGCTTCCAGATCTGTCTGCAGACTTGGACACAGGAGGATTGTAAGCAGCAGTCTGGTCCTACCTCTGATTAAAAAATGTTGAAGAGTCAGATCCAGCTTTCAGACTAATTCAATAATTCCAAATGGATTTTGTGGCTGCAATCAGAGGGCATGCATAATAGAATTTTCTCTATTGAAGTGTCCATCATGCTACCCATCCAGTAATCCACAAGCTTTTGTTGGAGAAAGAGCTATCCTTGCCTAAAAGCAAAGCCATTTATGCTCAGTGCTTGAAAAGAATGGCTGCCAGTTTTTGCAAGTTTTTTTTTTTTCCTTTTCCAGGCCTTCCCTAAAAGATGAGTGCTGTCTTTTGACACGTCATCCATATTGTATTACCTTGAATACCATTTAAAAGCCCCTCAGCAGACATGTTATTTAATTATGATCGCCGCTACAGTCGCCAGTTCAGCTTTCGCAGATGAAGCGGTTTCTCCATGTGTCATATCTGCTCAGACAGACTGACAAGGAGTCCGGACTTCTTCCCTTCCACAGCTAGACAGATTCAAAGAGCCTCCGGCATACGGTCCGATGTGCGATCTGCTGTGGTCCGACCCCCTGGAGGATTTTGGGAATGAGAAGAGCCAGGAGCACTTCACACACAACACAGTGCGAGGCTGTTCCTATTTCTACAGGTGAGTTTGTTCTGTCTTAAATTACAGTAATGTGATGTATTTATTTATTTATTTAAACTGTTGGGATTCCAAGTATCTGTCAGAAGGAAAGCTGTTTTAGTTTACAGAGTTAAATTCCATGTGCAAGCCAGCACTGTTTTATGTTAGGAAACTGGATTTAAAAGCAAGATCTTGTTCTCGGTGTTTCAGAAGGATTTGGTGCTCTGATTGTGCTTAGGAAAACTAAATAACCTGATTAGTTTTTACTTTATGTGGGAGGCTAGTTTCTGTTTTTTTGTTTTGTTTTTAAAAAAACAAAATATTTGAGCTTGAAGGAGGATAATCATCAGAAAGTCAGCGTGAAACTCCACTGCTCTGTTCTCGTCTCACAACATCCGTGCATCTGCAGCATCTCAGCTGTGAGGCGGTTGCTAGACCGTGCCATGCGATTGAGGAATCTCAAAGACTCCTCCTCAGACTGTGTGTGTGTGTGTGTAACCCACATTACCTTCAATTGAGCTGAGTAACTGAACAAACAGAGGAAATGCTCGGAGCAAGCAGCTTGCACTGTCACAAAATGTAATGAACTGGCGCATTACCGCGAGGCACAGCCCTGTTTCTAAATGCACTCGGCACTCCCTCCACTCATTATGGCCTGAGTGATGCTTACTTCACCCTGGCATGCCTCCGGCAGACAGCAAAAGTAGTTAGAGATGTCCTCAGGCTCCTGATAAGCATTTTCTCATTTGATATGATATATTTTTTTGATAGCAGGTGTTTAATAACTACTGATTTTAATAGTATTTTAATGTCCATGATGCTGCTGTTGTGGATTTGAGAGCATATTTTACCCAATTGTCTCTTTAATTCAGTTTATATGAACCACAATATTGCAGATCCACAAGTGGTTTTGTGTTTCCTCACTCATGTTGTCATTTAACTGACCAGAGATGTGAGCTATGCGGCCTTTTCACCTCACTGATGGATTTGATCGTCACATGTTTGTGTTCATCATCAGCATCCCGGATAACCTTGTGCCGTCTGGTCAGAATTCCTCCGGAGTCTTGCTTTCATCGTTGTCCCCCACTCCGTCTGCCCATGAGGATGGCCATTAATTGGCATGACACTGGGTTTCAGGATTTATGAGATGGTTTTAGAGGGAGCCACCTCAACACCCCTCTCCATAAAAAAAAAACTAAAACATAAAACCATCGGCTTCTTTGCTGCCTCTGTCTTGCCACAGGCACGCTCGTAACACTTTTACAAACGTTATTCAGGCATGAAATTGCACATTTTGAAATATGGCTGCTTTTACAGACACCTCCACTCAGTGGCGCGTATGCATCCGCCTAAAGTGAATGAGTAAAAGATGCATATATAGCACATGATGAAGTAATTTCTTGTACATCTCTTAATATCCACGGGGCTCATTAACATCTGTGCCCTGTTGTTGGGCAGATGGGAGACGGTCTAATCTCAGAACGCAAACTGCCAAAAGACAAATTAGGCCAACATGTATCTCGACTACCAAACAGCAGCAACATATGGCATGCATCTACATCTGCTGCAGGAAATCAAGTGAAAAATAAAACATTTATTTCTAATTTCTTGTCCCCCTATAAAGAGAAACAAACTCCTTGCATTTTTAATTCCTTCTTGGCATCTGCTCGCTCCTTTCACATGACTCCCAGCAGAATGAATGGATTGTTATGTCTACACGTGCACCAAGATTGTCGATTAAATTTCTCCTAACGCCTTCGCTTTTAATAATTAATCTCTGCACCAAGTGTGGAGTAATATATCCAAAAACAACCAATCCGTTTAATATTTGCTTATATAAATGTTCTTAGTGAGCGTGTCTCAAAAGGACTCTACAGTGGGGAAATGCATATGTGAAGCTGCAAAATGCTTTTCTAGGGATCGCACTTGAACAGAACTCCGCACGGCTTATCAGAGGCGTCATGAAGCCTCAGCTGTGCTTTGTGTTGATTACAGAGAAGTCTAAAAAGCTATTTAAAATCAGCAGGTTTCGTTGTGCGGCGGTTGCTGAGAAAAATGTCTCGTTTGGTTTTGATTGCAGCGTGTGGGTGGTGTTCATTGTTGAGCAGAGGTGTTGAGCTAGGATCTACAGAACATAGTTTAAAAGCCAACCTGTATTTTATTCAAGAACTTAGTATTACTTCATTGAAACACAAGGATTTGAGTGTTCAGGGGTGTTCGTGGATTCTGGGTGCACATCTGTTTTGTTTTGTTTTTTTACTTTACATAACTGGGTTGAATAAAAATGGGCAAAAACTAATTGATGGGGGTTCTGAGCAGACTGACAAACATTTGGAAGTGACTCTTTTTTACACATTTAACCCATCCTAAGGAGTAGGAGGAGTGGGCAGCTGTTGTGCGGCGACCAGCTGCAGATGTAAGACTTGGTCAAGGGCACAATAACAGGAGAATCAACTGAGTTTTTGATAGCAGGGAGAAGCCGGGGCTCTTGGACATGCTCAGGCACAGGGAGATCACGCAAACACCACACGAAAGGACCCCGTCCTTTTAACGCCACAAATGATATTCAAAATGCTTTTGTTTAATACTTGAAAAAAGGAAACTGGACTTCTTTTTGTTTCTTGAAGATGTTTCACCTCTCATCCGAAAGGCTTCTTCAGTTCTCAAACCACTGGAACAAAGGTGTGAATGGGGGGTTGAGACGTCTGGGAAGGGAGCTCAGGACAGCGCTGTAAGCGGGGGAGAGCTGGTGATGTAATCCACCTCCCCTGTTCAATGATGGTCGTTCACAGTGGACATAGATCGCTTCTTTTACTCCTCTTTCAAAGAAAAAAGAAATCCAGTCGCCTTTTTTCAAGCTCCAGAGACTGCTGTGACCTGGATGAGTGAGAACCTGCACAGACACTCGTTTAATACGTTTCTCTGGCTCGCACAAGGCTGTAAAGTGAAATTTTATGTGCATCATGGTTTGGGGGGAGTGAGGGAGGAACTTCTTGAATTTCACCCCTATTATCGTTGAAGAAATCCTCCCACATTCAAGTGTTTCACATATTACGCGTCGGTGTCACTCATTTATTGTTCGTTGTCACTCACTTTGTTCATTTCAAAGAATCCCAAGATTCACAAACCCTGGCATCCGCTGGGGTTTTATTTCATTTATTTATTTGTTGTTTCTGGTGAGTGTGTGTGTGTGTGTGTGTGTGCGCGTCGTTGAAGCTTCTCTCAGATGTTTGACGGTAAGGCTGTTTTAAAGAACACTTCTAATGAGATCAGGGTTTGGTTTGGTTTTGTTTGTTTTTCTGGTTGTTTTTCTTTTCTTTGCTCAAAATAATTTCTTTTTTAAAGGATAACCCAGTGGAAGCTGGTGCTGGAGGACAGAAAACTGCTGGGATCTCTGAAGCCTCATTGTACTGTAGTATGTTGGCAGTAAGGTTTTTGGTCATGCTGCTCGCAAACAGAAAAGATCAGCTTGGGCGTGAAACAGCATCTAACAATGCCCCGCTTTTATTCCTTAAAGTAGTCTGCTGTGTATCAGCCCATACTCGACGTTTGATTTTAAAATAAAAGGGCCGCGCTCCTCTTACGTTCTGAAATCTTGCTTGATAAGTAAGTGTATTAGTGGTTTGAACTATGGGCTACCATACCTTTGCTCAGGACAGTGCTGGCGTTTTAGAAATGAAAGGGCCTGCTTTAAATTTCAGATGAATATGAAAACCTTTAAAGGTAATCTTTTGAAATGATATATTTGTATTGAATGTGCAGTTGGTTTTAGAGCAAATTTAGCTCGAACTTGATGTTGCTTTGCCACTGTTTCTCCGAGCACAATCAATAACACCCATGACTTATTTAGTTATTTCTATTGATTGTCCTTTCTTGGTTTTTCTGGGATTTTTCTTGGTGTTGTTAAACTAAATACCTCTTTTATTCAACAGCTACCCTGCAGTCTGTGACTTTCTACAACACAATAACTTATTATCTATCATCCGGGCCCACGAAGCACAGGATGCTGGGTGAGCACTGTGGTATTTTGTCTTTTCCTCATTCCACTGTCATGCAGCAGAGTGATTCAGACTAGGGTATTAAATGAAAAGCCTCCCTGGTACCCAGGGGTTTGATCCGGTCTGTCTGGAGAGCGAGTTCAGTGCAGTCTGATCTTTGAGCAGAGCCATGTTAATCCAAGAAATGAAAATGAGTTGGCCAGATGTGATGCAACAATAATGATTCATGCGGCTCTTACTGTTGTTTACTTCACATCCAGACATATACAGTGCTTTACAACTTTAACTACCCAGCAAATTTTTTTTTTGCCACAACAGGATTTCTACAAAAAGAGCTGGAAAGCCTCTTTGAAAAGTTTTTTTTTTTTTTTTAACTGGCAGGCATGCGGGTGGATGTGTCAAGCCGATCTTCCTCTGAGCGAGGTTAAGACAGTGGGAGGCACAGCCGCAAAGTTGTTTATCATTGCACTCCCACAGGGTGGTCACATGGGACATCCTGCCCCTCAGCTGAGATAGCCGCCCCAAGACACCTCAGACCACACATCATTAACCTAATGGTTTCCATTTAGGGTTAATTTGCAATATGCAGTGTTTATGCATATATTTTTTTTAATGTCTGGAGTCTATGGTCTAGAAAATAAATCATCTAAGTTAGAACCTGAAGCTTTAGTTCACTCTAAATCTAAATATGTAGCATTTACCATATTAGTTGCATCAGACTACACAGAGCTCAGGACTCCAACACAGGGATTTACCCTCCTGAGGCATAGTTATAGTAAAATATTAGGCCATTAAAAACTATCACTGCTAATCAAATCTCAAGGGTTATATGCAGTTGAGTAATCTGTGAATGAACAGTTGAAATGTTAACTGATGCTTCTCATTGGAACTTAACAGATACCGCATGTACAGAAAGAGTCAGACCACTGGCTTCCCGTCGCTTATCACCATCTTCTCAGCACCTAACTATCTAGATGTCTACAACAACAAAGGTAAGAACATGGAATCTGTCATCAGTCTTTTGAAGCTTGAATACCAGATTGTCATTTTATGACTTGCCTAAGGCAATGATATTCACTGTCAAGGTGATCCAGGTTGAAGAGTTGTTGGTGTCAGATTTGTGCAAACTGAATGACAGCATTGAGACATCCTTTTGTTACGGCATTATAAAATCCCTGCAGGAAGATTGTAGATGTAGTTAATAACAATATGATCTTTTTGGGGGGGGGGTCTTTACTGGAAATGCTCTACAGTCAGAGTTTGTTCAATTTGGAAATGATTGTGCCTGCTAGAATAATAAAAAAAAAAAGCAAAATAAAGCACCATATGCTTTAGGGTGGGCCTACCTTGTGATTAAAAAGTCACCACCTAATGAGTATGGAGTGTCCTTAGCTTCTCAGTCAGGTGGGCCACTCACACTTAATAAGAACACACTGTTCTTTAGAAGGTATCTTGGATTGCTGGTATAAAGCACCTGTTTGTGTTTGGCACTTTAAAAGCTGTTGGCATTGTAATGTTTATGTGCAGCTCGAGTCAGTAGTACCCAAAGTTGGTTCACACTATTTTTCAGTGTTCAGAAAACTGTGCAACACTGATTTTTTTTTTCTCCCACTCGGGTACATTTGGGGAGGGAACTGGTGCGAAATGAGGTGGCCTGGTGCCGCATCACTTGGCACCTAGTGACGCCCTATGCTGCGGTGCCCGCGCACCGAGATAGGCTTGCCTTGTGCTGTGAGTCAGCACTTTTCCCTTCAGAGAACAGGCAGGATCTGCTTTAACTGTGCGGACACGTTTGGAACGGTGACACTGGCGGGCAAAAACCACGGGAAATGGAAATGGGAAGGAAAGAGTGGCGGTGCTAGTTCATGCTGTTTTGCAATTCCTCTTTTTGATGAAATGCCATATTACTGCAGTGCATATTCCACACCGGACCGAGGGCTGTCCTGTTTGTGCTATCTGACATTAGGCTGTATTTGTTTACTTTTTCGGAGCATGCCTCCTTCCCTGCACAATAAAGATGGGGAAGAAGCAGTGCAACAATGCGCCTTTGTTTATTATTAGAAACCTATTTGTTCCATGCCAACTAATCTTCCTATGGCTCACAGTCAACACAGCACAATACAAACAAACAAAGTGATGTCAGGCGCATGTTTTTTAAGTCCTGGCAACCCATTGCCTGGAAAATCATTTAGTCCTCGGCACTCGTAACGGAACAGTCAAAATATCTATTATTTTTCCAATTTTGTCTGAACTCTCCTTTTAGATGTAAATGTGGACCTTCGGCTGATTAAAATACCACCCAGGGCACAAGTGGTTATCAGAGAGAAAAGACCGCTTTGTGTTGTTTGGGCACACAAATACATCTCCATTTTTTTTCTTTTTTTTCTTTTTTTCTAGCGACAGTTAATGTCTGTTGAAAAAGAATACACACTTTTCACTTTGACTACATTTATTTTCTTAATGCAGCTACAAGCAGTAATGAAAGCAGCCACGCAGTTCAGTAGAGCACAGTTGCAATGGAAATTTGATCTAATCATGTTAAAAGCTCAGCTGTAAGCACTGATATTATTAAAAAAAATAGCAATAAAAAAAAAATGCTTTTGCTCGTTTCAGCAAATTACCAGACTTAAGAAAGACTTATTGGTATTAGGCAAAATGCCTTTTTGCTTATTGAGGAGCACCCTCACAGTCTATGTGTTCATTTTATTTCATTTTTTATTCATTTATTTTCTCTGTGTGGCAGGGTTGGTTTAGATTGAAGAAAGTGTTGCTGAGAAATGGCCCTGCTGCATTTGCGTTAAATATAAAAATCTATACAATAACTTTCGAGAGGCTCGGCCATCATTTTTGTGAAGATTTTTCCAAAATCAAAAAGCGGCCCGTCAAAGTCTTTCAGTCCTCACTGGCCGTAAAACCCAGTCAATGAAAGTTGGTGTCATAAGGTGAAAATTGTCCCTAGGCTATTGTTCAGAAGTCTGTGCATAAACACTCCTCTGACCTCCACCCGTTGGCGGTGCTAGATGCAGATCCGGATTAGACGGACAGTTCCAAATCACTGGTACAATTTTTCCAACTTTACAAATATGAGTGGGGAAAGGGAGCAGTCCCCAAAGGCAGAAAAAAAAAAAAGATTTCATATTAACACTTCAGCATTACCATTTCAACAAATGACTTAGTTTCTATTCACTTGGCTTTTTTTTTTTTCTTTTCCCCCATCACAGTTACACAATTCCATGAAACAATCCCACATTCCTGTTTATGCTCTTAACGAGAGCTGTGGGTGGGATTCATTGGTAGAAGAAAAGCCCCTGTAATGAATTGCTCTGCTCTTAGCTTCATGCTGGAGCTCCACGCACACTGAGCAATCGCTCTGTGATTGATGGCCAAACGAGTGGGCACATAAATTTTAAAGAGGAGGGAGGAGGCATCAGCAGTTCCCATCAATCCTGTGTTGGGGGGTGGGGTGGAAGGATTAACTAATGTTACCGGTCCATGTGGGGGTAAAAAGAAGAGAAGTATACCTCCTATCAGCGAAGAGGAGGTGGAAGCTATCTGAGGCAACGCAAACAGGCTCTTTTCCCAGAAGTAAACTGAACTCGTAGCCTAGTCAGACTACTGAACACATGGATGAGGATTTAATCCTGTAAAGTCCAGCTTAAGATGCCGCACCAGCCCTCCTCCATCTTTTTCCAGTGATTGCCAGGCATTGACCAGCTGTCCATCACCGCTCTGACCCCTTCAACCTTTCAGTAAAATCAAAAAATAAAAGTGACACACACACTTGTGAGATGGCAGGGAGACTGTGTGAAATGAAAACTCAGCAGCAGTGATTTAGCAGTTTTCACTGTTTGATCTCTCACGGTTTGGCTCCGGAAGCGACTGCAGCGGGGAGGGAGAGAGAGAACCAGAGATGGAGTAGGGTAGAGGAAGTGGGTGTAGTTGGCAGTTGTACACTTTGGAGATTGCTTGCGGTTTTGTATTAAGGGAGTGCTTTGTGCTGCATCATTATTGACTGGTCGAGAAAATGAGCGACTCAGTCCTAATGGTTATGTTTCTTAGACTGAATAAAGGCTAAATGACAGTGGTGGTGCCCGAGCTGTTCAAGGGAAAATTTTACTTCACCCCTGGGACGGTGAAAGATTGGTCTTGCTCCAGCTAAACCTTATATGACTGTTTCCCTCTTGTGGTGGTGTTCGATGATGAGGTGGAAACAGGAATGGATTGATGGAGCACAAACTTAAAAGAATAATTAAACAACACACACACAAAGAGAGAGGAAGCACTGTTGCCAGATCAAAGGATCCAGACATCAGTTTGGTTTACTCAAAGGTCATACTCGACAGGGGTCTTTTTTTTTTTTTAAACCATTTTCTTACACTTAATTATGTAAAATGATAACTGAAAAGTAGGACAGCGAGTGGCAACATCGCAAGCTGCCCTGCACTAAAAGCACTGTGATGCTTGCCTCTCCTTTTGAGTCCTGGTTGATGCATTGTAAGGCCGTTGTGTTCATGCATAGATCAGAGGCAGTAAAGTGCAACAGGTCCAGTAGGTTGCTCTAAACGAGCTCATTGTGAAGACACAGTTTGCAGTTTTATTTCTTAAAGAAAAACAAACTCCAAATCATTCGCGAATTCTTCAGGTGGACGTGACCAGCATAGACCTGTTACACAGCAGTCACTTTGACATGAAATGGTAGGCGAACATTGCTAAGGACATTGTGATTAGTAACAGCTGACTCATATCAAAATGACTGCTTTGAAATCTGTTCAGTGCCTGCAATCCATGCATGTGGCGTCAACTTCTAAATGCCCGGCGTGGAATCCTAACCCGGTGCAACTTTATACAAGAGGCATTAGAGACAAATATGTAGTCAGCACCAAGTGTCGGAAGGACAGTGGGAATCTCCCCCTGGTCTCACAGCACATTTAACAGTCTTCGTTGCCGGGGAAACCGGCCAGAGGCACTCCCTTATGAATAATTAATGAGCGGGCGTCTCCTCGCAATATGTGTTACTATTGCATTAGGCTTGGCCTCAGCCGCTCTGTTATCCAACGTCAGAGCAGCAGAGCCCTCTAGTGGCTGTCATGCAGTATGACCTTGCAGCGGACACAACCCTCAGCTGGTACGTGCAAGTGAAGTGACTTCCTACTGTAGGAAGAAGCTGCTTATAGTTGTGTATTTTATAGTGATAGGCAAACAAAGTGCTGCTGATGCCACCTTCATGTGCAGATGAGGGTGCAAACTACATATTTGTCTCTAATGCCTTTTGTATTTGAGGGGGAAAAAAAAGAAAAAGGAGGCAGCGTGAGCCCTGAACTGGTTGCACCCTCAACAAGCGTGTTTGTTTTGTACGAGGGAGGTTGCCGGGTGTCTCTGTTCCTTTAAAGGGAATCTGATTTGAAGGAGCGACAACAGGGGAGCTGACCTTCTCCCCCGCTCTGCCTTTCTCCCTCTGGGCTTCCATGGCTGCATTCAATCAAGTGCCTCAACGATGTTTATGCAGTATGTGATGTTTATGCAACGGCTGCCCACGTGTGCGATTGCTTTCATGCACGCCAACGCACAAGGATAAACACCCACAGATCCATCTGAGTGGAGCATGCCGGAGAAAAGCAGGGCTGTTCTTATTGGAGCGGGTAGTAGCGTTTGGCTGATATTGATAATAATGCCACAGTAATTATACGAGTATATGGATGTTCCCCTGCAGGAAAGTTTGTGTTGTGTTCATTTGTGCTGCCTGGGACTTATGGGTGTTTTAAGCATTACTCGGGCACCAGTTTCAGTGCATACTGCAGAGTGAGCATACACACACACACACACACACGCGCGCGCGCTGTGCTCAATTTCTGCCAAGCAGAATGATTTCTGACCTGAATTGCGTTGTGCCTGAGGTTAAAGCTGCTTGGATGCCAGGTTTGATGACTTGCTATTCTTGAATCTGAGAGGGGCCGAAGCAGGAAAGTCCCCCGTGGTGACCCTGCCACGGTATCCACTTTCCTCAGATCTGGGCCACCAGACTGGCCTTGTGTATTTGAGAATCTGAGACTGCTATATACAGCATGGATATATTTATGTTTGGCAGCTCCCGTGTTTTCCTCCACGCCCACGTTAACACAGTCTAATCATGGGCGAGGTCGCATGGGGCATACTGTGGCCAGTGTTTGAGAGGTGGTATCTGTGGACACAGAAACCACGATTATAATGAGACATTCTGTAAAATGAACTGAGAAATATACTGGAAAATGTACTGAATATGGCACAAGCAGAAATATATGTATCCTGAGCTTTGAAACTATGAAATCTGGCAAATTCATATGAAATTCCTCATTCTATGCCAGCAATATAGTCTTCTTTTTTTTTTTTTTTGAAAAGCAGCTGCTGGCCCGACACGCAGCTTATTTGTTTAGATGTTTTTGTTCTGCTGCCCTTTCCCCGCCCTTACTGTGAACACCAGCTTTACCACACCCACTGGAGTCGCTCCTCTTAAATTATTAATATAACTGAAAGCCACTGTGTGTGGATTTTTTTTTTATGCAAATGTAGATTTTTGTAAATATTCTCATGGGAGTAGTATTAGCTCATAATAATAATAATAAAATAAAATGAACTGATGCAGAGGTAAATTTATAAAGCAGGTCGACTTCTTTCTTCTGCTTTCTTTCAACCATATTGTAGATATTTTAACAGCTCTTAAAATGGAAATCAGTGGGATTAAACAGTTACAGTTTATGGGTTCATATATAAGTCAGATTGCCTGGAAACCAAGAATATAACAACAGATCGCTCTCATGTTCTGCTCTGTCCTTCCCTCCTCAACAGAAATTGCTTTTCTGCTAACGAATGAAAAGTGCTCAACCTCATGGAGCCCAAATGCTGAGCCATGTGTTTCTCAGATTTATTCATGCAGCCGATCCTTTTAAATGGCAGACCAGTTTCACCCACTACGGGGCGATAATCAATGTGCCGAGGAAATGTTCCAGAGGAGGGAAATTGGGGATTGATTTATTTATTTTTTAGTTTCTCCAAACAGCGGTTACCTTCATTTCAGATGCGCGTACAGTTTGCTAACTTTCATTTACCAAAAGAAAAAGAAAAAAACACAGTTTGTACTTTTGCATTTAAATGAGTCCTTCTGTCAGCGTGAGAGATTGGCAAATGCAGTCTGTGTAGATATCACCTTAAAGTGATAAAAAAAAAAAAATCAGCTTTTTAGTCTTTGTGTAGGTAGTTTTGTTCTAAACCATTTTATTTGCCATCATCACCAGAGTTTGACTGACAGCGTTTGACAAAATGTTGAGCAACATCCAGGTTTCAGTCTTGATGTGGATGACAGTTTTGTCCACTTTTTTTTTTTTTTTCCCTTTTTGGGCAAATGGCGCTCTGTAGTTGTCAGTGTGGTTTTGTTTAGTCACACCTCCACACAGCACCTGCGGCTGATGAATCATTAACCAGGAACAGTGAGCGACTTTTAACATTAAATCTCAGCATTAAGTGTTTCATAATGTGACTTAATTTGTTGTTTCTTTTTTTTTTTTTTCTTTCTTCAACCTCCTGAGACCTGAGCTCCTGTTTGTGCTGCATTTTTAATTTCTCCTGGATATTTGCGATTAGGTGCTACAAAGCTAAAATGTAATGTCCTCATATGTGGATGCGGGGTCTCAGGAGGTTAAGGAGAAATGTTAAGGTCCCTCCCAAAATGCTTTCTTAACCTAAAGAAAGAAAAAAAGACTTGTAAGGAATACATTTGTCATCTTCTAATTTTATTAGGAATGTCACTGTGCTAACCGTGATTGCTTATTTGTTTCTTCTGTATGTATCTCATTAGCTCCTCAGCTGAGTACTTAACGGGCTATTCTCCTCAGACCAAATGTAGAGCCATCATGACAGTGATGGCTGTAAGTGGTGGTTGGGAACAGGACTGAGTCTAATCTATTGAATCAACATGAATCCTGAATGTGTCATAAAAGCAACCATCAAAATTTCCATTATAGGTGTTATAGGTGGAGTAGCCACAACTTTCTCCATAGTGCACACAGCTTTGCCTTTTTTTGGCTCGGTCTCCTTTATCAACAGGACTACACCAAAGTGATTTTTTTTTCCTGCTCACAGTACCATCTTTCACAGCTCACTGAGCTCACCTGCCTTTTTTGCCCCCAGTAGAAACGACCCCCAATACAACATCTCTGTACATAGTTCCTGTTCTGTTTTGGGGTTTTTTTTGACAGTACTGAAAACCACATCTTTAGAATTCCTACATCCTATAATACTCCCAAAGCTCATTATCTTGTTACATGTGGAGAGACGCGAAACAAAAACAGTTTGAAGGAATGTTTAGTTGCCGCCATTCATCTTGTTTTTCCGTGGACTGGAATGAAAGCAGGATTTCATTTTTATTTAATATTCCAAATTTGAACTTCTGTTAACAACCGCCTCACTGTTTTTCCTTCCCCCCCCAGCGGCGGTGCTGAAGTACGAGAACAACGTGATGAACATACGACAGTTCAACTGCTCACCTCACCCTTACTGGCTGCCCAACTTCATGGATGTCTTCACCTGGTCCTTGCCCTTTGTTGGTGAGAAGGGTGAGTGTGCATGCACACATCCACTACCTTCTGCTACTGAAAACCTTGAGAACCTGAAGGCCTTGAGAAACGTGGTGTGTACATGATCACATTGCAGGTCATATATTTAGAGTCAGAGGTCGGGATGAATGATTTATTTTTAAGGCACGTGCGCTCAAGACAGCATAAAAGGGAAAGATTGGAAAATAAGTGTGTTTTGAATGTTTTGTTTGATAGTTTCCAGTGAGCTGGATAATCTAATAGTAATGGGAAACTTTTCCAGAGGCAAAGGCAGCTCGGTCTCCTTTGATCTTAAGTGAAACGATAGACGGTGGGCAGCCAGTCTGTTGGGCTTTAAGTCATAACATAGACACAGCAATTCATAAAGATGCTCCAAGGTTGCACCCAATAAGCAATAACCAAAGTGATGTATTGATTTCTAAATTCTTCTGCAGCCAGTGGAAAGAAGCCAACACTACGGTATTTTTGCTCCCTGCTTTCTTGGTCAGAAGATGAGCTCCAGCTTTGCGAACCATTTGCAGATGAGCTGCAGCTCCTTGTCTGAAGCAGGAGTGTAATGAGTAGTTTTGAGCGCTATGCATGTCTGTATAAAGTAAATTGCAGATAAGTAGAAGGCCATGAAAGTATTAAACTGCTAGACATTAGTAGTGCCTGGTGTTGCGGGGGTCTCAGTTGCTTTGAAGATTTACAGGGGTTAAGCTGCGACACATTTGTGTCAATTAATCACACACATGTGTGACTGACACACCCCCTCCAGGAAGCTCAATTTAGGTGTAACCCTGCTGCACACAGCCATTCCTGGCAGCCTCACGAGGTCACTGACGGGCACTGCTAACTGTGTGTGTGTTTGTGTGTGTGTGTATGTGTGGAGGAGTTGATCGGGTGAACCAGAGCAGCTCAAGTTTTCCACCCTCCACGCACACAGACATGAGCACTAACGATGTGGTTTATTAAAAACAAGTGAGATGTTCTAAAATATGTTTTTTCTTTTTCTTTTACAGTGACTGAGATGCTCGTGAACGTATTGAGCATTTGCTCCAATGACGAGCTGACGACTGACGAGGAGCTGGATGGTAAGCTCAGTGGTTGTCAGTTTTCGCCGCAGTTTGCCCCTGCTCCACTAGAGGGAGCTTCAGACTTTCCATCCAGTCAAAGCCGCACACGCTCTTATGTAGTTTTTGAACACCACATTAGTCTGAAAGACTGAATTTACCTTCAGTAACTTGGAAATAGCAACCTTAGCTAATCCAGGAAATCAGCAGAGCCTTATAACTCAATAACTGCCAGTATTAAAACGTAAGGTCTTACAATCCTTTAAGGACATTATTTTATTTTTGTTGTTTTCTACAAAGTTGCTTGATAATATCAGCATAGTCAGTGTGTATTTTTATCATCATATAATAGTGGTAAATTTGAGTCATCTGTTTGATACCAGGTTGCAGTGTATGTACATGAGATGGCCAGTTTTCTTCTGCCTGCCCCACCCCTTACTGCCAAACAGGAAACGATCTCACCAGATTCCCTCCCCACCCCACCACCCCCACCCCTTCCTCCTCTTTCTTTGTGTTTACTAATGCCCACAGTCAGTAAACCCAGGATATGTGTCAGGATCTCTGCAGATTTCAAACCACATTTGAGCACTTCCTGCACATCTAAAATGCAGCATTTTCTTTAATATAATAATCAGGGAGCACAGATTGAAATGGCTTTGGAGCACACACCACAGACCATCTAAGACCAAATGTTGTGATTTGTATTGAATTTGAAAATTAGTTTAATTATTTTTTTTAAATTATTATTATTATCATTTTTCCAAATTCACAAAGAGACCTTTTCTTGCTGTTGAAGTACGGTTGCGGTATAAACTGGGTTTTAGGAGTGTCTGTAGATTTTAGATAAAGGATCATTTTAAAAGCATTTCCTGTCTGAAAGCCTTAATTCCGATTATATCGATTTGGAGATTGGCACAGCTCACACACTCGACTGTTATCAATTATTAGCCGTCCTTTAACATCTTCATTTTCTGCCGACTCATTCGTGCTGATTTCAGTTGATCTGCTCAGCATTTTCACATTCTGTGCCCCTGCTCTCACTCTGGCGTCCTCTCTCTCGAGCTTGTTTCTTTCACAGTTTTGCAGCCATTTCCACGCTCATATATTCTGTGTTTTGTTTTTGTTTTTAACTATGTTGACATTTGAATTGTGTTAACTTTTGTCTTTCTCACTCATGAGCTCCTTTTCTCTGCCCCGTTATTTCTGATCATCCTTCCTTTGCCCTGCTCTTTATCTGCTGTGGTTTTCAGTTGCCATTATATTGATGTTTCCAGCCTCACTCAGTTTTCATATCTCTTTTCTTCTCTCTCCACCTCTCTCTCTCTCTCTTTCCCATGATTACCTCATCTAATTTTTCTTTTCTTATGTTTTCCAGAGTTTTTGTGCTCAAGGCACCGCTTTTCTTTACACTCGTGCTTTCTCGCCTCTTATTTCGCCGTGCGCTCCCTCTCTTCCACCTCCTCATTCATTCTGCAGCCCATCCACTGATCTCTCTGTCCTTTCTCTTGTCTTCTCTTCTGGGGGGTGTTTCATGAGAAGGACAGCTAATATATACCCCCAAAAAAGGTACAAACACTAGCTGTACTGGTGTGTGCAGAGATAGACTTTTGTCCACTGCTTGCTGTCTGCGTTTCAGAAGTCTGTAAACTAACGTCTCTGTTTAAAGCGACTTCTAACACTTCTGCTGAAGGCTAACTGTGGTTCGTAATTAAGCTGAAAGATGTGTCAATAGTCTTAACAGTTACCCACTCCTGTTTGAGGCGAGGCAGAGAAAAGGGGGAAAAAGGTGTTCTGGGGGGTCATTTGAATCTAAATTAGCCTTTGCTGTATGAAGTGAGCTCTGTAGAGAAATGTGTTTGCTGGTTATTCACCCTCAGGATAACAGGCAGACTTTTAAACAGGGCCTCAGACTGTCAGCTGTGTCCCTTACCCAGCTTTGCACCATACATCGACCTCATTTCCATCCCTCATGCATTTTCCAAACTGGACCCTTGGGGCCTTGAAATTGTTATTTTACAAAAGGGGGGGTCTCTTTAAAACAAAGTTTCCAGTCCAGGAAAAATCCCGTTAGTCTACAAAACACAGCACAGGAACATTTCTAGAGCGCTGAGAACACTTTGGACAAGGTCAAAGCCATTCGGTGATGAAGTACAATGGCGGGTTTTAAAATGTTTACGTGTTGTCTGGGGAAAATGGTGTGTAAGAGTTAAAGAGACTGCAGCATGAATGCACTGAATGCTGAGAGTTACTCAGATGTTGTGATGTGTTTTTATAGATTCAAACCATTTTCTGTAAGTTGGACTTAAGACTTCAATAACAATGTGTGTGCATTGTGTTCATCTCATGCACTCCCGGATAAACTAATAGTCCAACAAACATGCTCTGTTTGAGTCGATGTACTAAATTTGATGGCATTTTAAAGAGGGGTGGGGATTCAAACAAACACACAGCACATAGACTACGCGGTGTATTGTACTGTGTACCTCCACAGGATGTGATTTAGATCAGATGAATCACATGTTGTAAGACTTTTTTCCGGTTTCTCAATCCCGCAGGTGCCACAGCTTCTGCTCGTAAAGAGGTCATCCGCAACAAGATCCGTGCAATTGGGAAGATGGCCAGGGTATTCTCTGTGCTCAGGTAAGTCAATAAGAACAGCCTGCACCGGGTCATGTATGCTCTCCTGTTGTGTTAAGCTCCATTCACACAGGCATAAAGACCTGTACTTTAATATATTATTAATAAACTATTAAAGTAATATATTTATTACTTTAATACGTTATACTGCAATTGATTCCTGGCCAAAGTTAAGCACTGACATTTTCTTTTTGTTGCTAACTTGGTAAGCTGGTCATGCAGTTAGCCTAAAACTCCTATTTTGGTGCTTTTCTAAATGAATGACAAGGTTCGTATGGGTGCTGGAAATCCTTGAAAATGCTTGGATTTAAATGTTGTGTTTTCAAGGTTTGAAAAGTGCTTGAATTTTGGACATAGTGCTGGGAATTGTTTTTGTTTTTTTAATTGGTAAAAAAAAAAAAGGAAAGAAATGAGTCGAAAAATTTCTCCGGCTGGGCCTGGCCTGCACGTCTGCTGCAGGTTCACGCACGCTGAGCTGAATTCTACCTACCCCGTGAAGAAACTGACTTTTCACCGTTTGGGCGGAGCCTAATGTGATTGGTCACTTTGATGGGTAGTTTAGGTTACTGCGTTAGACTGAGTTGCACTGTGGCAGCAACATAAGAGCTGTTTTAAACCGGATTTGCTCACAATCTGTAGAATAAAGTTTCCCGAATTAACAGTCAGTAATCACATCTTTTTAATGTGATTAAAAATGCTAAATAATTTTGACTGTCTATGTATTTGTATAAAAATGCTATCACAGTGTTAATGTGCGTGAAAATCTTGAAATTTGATCCTGGAAAAGGTGTATGAACCCTGGAATAAAACGAGCTCCAAGGAAGTGCTACCTTGTAAATAAATGAAACGTTGCTGTATTAATATTTCAGAGAGGAGAGTGAGAGTGTGCTGACACTGAAGGGACTGACCCCCACAGGCATGCTACCAAGCGGCGTGCTGTCCGGTGGCAAAGAAAAGCTGCAGAATGGTAAGACTGTCACAGAGAAGCCCCAGACCCTCATCAATGGATTCTCACAGCAACACAAATTCCCCTTACACAGCAGACTTCTCAACCAAGTGCAAGCTTAGTGTTTAGAGAATGCTGCACATACAGACCCCTTTGCATTTTCTCCTCACTAATTACACCGGGATTTCCAAATACTGTCTAAATTACGCTGTCATCATAGTTAAATCTTTCTGGCAGTGTGAATCTTCTCTTCTTTATGTTTAGTTTAATTCTTGCTAAGCAATAACAGCTGCTCCATGTGCTTTTCTTCCAGCATTAATATCATTTATTGTGTTAGTTTTTTTTTTTTTGCACAAATCAGACAGTCCCCCTCTCCCCCAAACAATGCCAAACACACTCAGCAGATTTTTTTTTTTCCCTTTGGTGTCCATATGTCTCCTTAAATGTGTCCCCTCTGATCTGGCATTAATGCCCTCTCTTCCCGTCCTTGTCTTTCACTGTATTCCACTGGGTTTATCTCAAATATTACCTGTATCTCTTTCTTTCTCTTTTCTCCATAGAAACTGCAGGTATAATCAATTGTGCAAGTATTCCATTGTGTTTTTTTCCCCCCTTTTTCAATTATTATTTTCTTTTTGTGAGAAAAGATTAGAGTTCAGTTCACCCTCTCATGTTGCGTTTCAAACAATGAGTCTGACAAGCTGCTGCAGCAAGGACACGGGGGCTTTTTGGGATCACCTTTACCTCAATTGGACACAAATGGGCACTTCACTGATCAGATTTGAGAGGTAGTGGAGAAAATCTCGGCAGAATAGGCGCAGGCCTCTGTGATTCAAAGGATGAAACCGAATCGACACAAATAACTGAGGGTGAAAAGGGGATAGCTGCCGTCTGCCTTGTCATTCACAGAATAAAGCAGAAATCCAGACCACTTCCCTCTCCTCACACAGGTTCTCACCCTCCATCAGCTAGCGTGTTCCTGAACGCACGCTGTGCAGAGATGTGTCACGATCTTTAGAACCATAAATATGTATCTACTTTAAATTGAAATGTAGTGTAGTGTAAGTAACCTTTATGTGATAATAGCAAATCTTTAATGTTAGTGTTTCACACTGTACGGTAGAGTGTACAGTACTTTAGCATTGATTAATAGCACACACAGTCATCAAACTGTCTGTTTGGTCATTGTGTAGCATTATCTACTTAGTCACCAGCAACCATTGTTCATACCAGACCAAGTAAGGCTGTAGCAGCAATCATGTAGCTCTCCGGAGCTCAGTAAGCTTGAGTAATATTGCTTATGAAGTCACCTTTTCATTTCTAATTGTGGATTCTTATTAAAATAGTCCATGACTTCACTTAAAAACCACTTAGGTTATGGCTTTAAAGATGGAATTCACAACTTTTGTGTCATTTGAACAAATTATATAACACCGTATTGGTCAACTAGACTGGACCCACATGTCCCAAGACGTGACTGTATCAGAAAGAAATAGCCTCTGGCTAAAGCTGACAATTCTGCATATCTGTGTGAGGAAGGATGCAATTATCCCGAAAGGCCAGCATTCTTTCAGTTATTTTTAACATCTCAAAGCAACATTAAAGAGGACCTATCATGCTCATTTCCAACATTGGTTTTTTTTATTTAATTCTTGGATTCAACTAAAGTAGTTTTGCATGATCCATTTTTAATCATTATGTATCTTACACTGGGCCATGTTGCAGCCCATCAGTACACTCACTGTCTGAGAGAAGCTGTTTGAATAGCAGGTGGGTGGGGCTTCTGTGTTAACAGCCTGAGCTGTCAAAGGAATATCTGCACATACACTGACCTCATTATTTGAAACTTTGGCCGTCCAGCATTGGAAAATAAGGGAAAGCATAATAGGTCCCCTTTAAGTTTAAATTTGAAAACACTCACTGTTTTCTGCCGATGGCCTACATGACAGTAGTGGTCTCAAGGATGAACATATACAGGGTATAAGTGTAGAAGTATTTGTTTTGGAAGCAGCTGACACTAAAGAGAACTGCGGTGAAGGTAGAGCGATGATCAGAGATTCCTGTTACGACATTAGTAGAATCACATTGCTCCCCTTATTTAGGCAGACACCAGTGTGCTTCTACTCTAATGTTGACTCCATCAGCTGTACTCTGTAAAGTCTCACGCTCTTGTGTCTTTTTTTTTTTTTATTGGTATGTAGCTTTCAGTAGAATCTAGCCATTACTTTGCTGTCACCTTCTGCCCCATCCCTGTCTTTGTTAAAGCTGACTCTGCACAGTATTTTTTTTTATTTTTTATTGTGTGTTAATTTATTATCTCAAGGATGACTGTAATTGATTGGTAAGTGGCTGAAAGGTTTCCTCCCCTCACACTACCCAGAAGTAAGCCAGCACTTTTGATATTTCATATCAAAAGATGCTGAAGCTGCAGCTGCAGACGCTACTTCATGTTGCACATAACACGGTGCCGACAGCGCGCCGTGTTTCTGTGGTACTTTGAGCTTACATTAACACTTAAGTCACAGCCGGAAACCTCACAACTGCACGTGCACTTAAATCTTATCTCCGTTTTCCATTCGTCTTGTATCAGACTCTCCTTTCTCCACGTGTGCTCTTCTTTGCATAGCAGAAACAAGCTAATGTGTTTTGCAACTCGCTGAATTGCTGCTGATGTTCATTCCTGCAGTTTCCATTTTATCTGTCATACATTCAGGCCTTTGTCAAGCGCATTCAAAGTACCTAAAAGATGCAATCCTCTCCCCGAGGTTTGCTGCCACATGCATATATCACCTCCCCTTTACAGATCTGGATCTCATCGAAAAACTAAGACTCATCCTGTCTCTCTCTCCTCTTCCTCCCCCCTCTTTGCTAACATCCACATGTCCTCTGTCATAAAATGTGGAGATGATTTTAACCTTTGTTGTCGGCATTGGCTGTCTTTGCTGCTCATTGACTTGTTCCTGGGACAAAATGAACTCCTCTGCTCACTTCTCTCATTCATTTTGCAACCCCCCTCTTCTTCTCTTCAGCTACTATTGAAGCTATTGAGGCTGACGAAGGTAAATGGGTCTGGCTGCCCTCTTCTGTTGCTTCTCATGGCAATAGACAGGGGGCTGTGCTGGGTTTTCATCCATCTCGCTGGTGCTTGAATAGAGTGTGTTGGGTGTTTGGGCTAACAAACTGTGACATAGTTATTAACGGAGAAAAAGAAGTAAGTAAGTTAGGAAATCCTGTGGTCACATGTTTGAAAGGGGAATGAATTTCATAGCACAGATTTTATAATCACAGAGGTCATCTGTGATTTTGAGTGAGCGCAAAGCAAATGCTACTCGCGGTCTTCCTCAGAAATCAGCACTAGAAAATAATTATCGCTCTGTGGATTTATTAATTTTTTTCTAGTCGATGCAACAATTTGTGATGATGGTTTCCATAAAATCCCGCTTGGTTAAAGTTAATATGTATTTCATGCAGAATAAGCATCAAGGTAAAGAGGATATGCACAGTCACACTTACATAGTGTAGGCGGTATAAACATAGGAGTATCATCAGGTCATCTGGCTGCTTTACCGAGCCTTCGCCAGATACCAGAGGGACTGCCTGGACCAGCATCCTTAAAGGCCCTGAAAACCTGCAATTTTAAGGGGTTCTCTGATGCACACAACCCAGTGAAAATCATGAGTTTTGGGTTCAAATGAGGCCGTTTCTGCATTAATGCTGAGAAGTGCAATATTGTGCAAAAGTCTTAAGCCATCCCCCAGTTCTTTATATTTAGTTTCCAAGGAGCCAGAGTTTGTTGTAATATTCTAAGTGGTCTGGAGCAATAGTTCTCCAGAGGATTTGTGCGTGCGTGTGTGTGTGTGTGTGTGTGTGTTAAGCCACTTAACACTAACCTATGAATCATTCAAGCATAATAAGGCACCTAAAAGGGCTGCATTTCATCCAGTGGTGTTGGGGATCTTGTCAAAATTGATTTTGATTCACAGTGCAATACCATCTGGAAAGTGTCTGATGGGCAGTGACTTCATTTCTCAGCATAACTATGACCCCAAACACACTGCCAGTGCAGCAACAGCATACCTGGATTGAAAAACACTCAATGACGCACCATTCCTCCCCAGAGCCTGGACCTTAACATTATTGAAGCAGTGTGGGATCATCTTGATAGAGAACAGAACAAAAGGCAGCCAACATCCAAAGAAGAGCTTTGAATTTCCTTCAGAAAGCCTGGAGAACTATTCCTGGAGACTACTTAAAGAGATAATGAGAAAGCTGCCACTGAATGCCACGAGTGTTTACACAGTTCAGTAAATTGTAGCACCTATTTAATAAATGAGGGGTGACTTGAGACTTTTGCACTGAATATATATATGACATGACCTTTTTCTAAACAAACCTCACCTGCTTAAGAACAATAGAAGAAGCCTCAAGGATCGCCTGGTTATCCCCACCGACGGGTGTTTGGTCCGGTGCAGAATAAGTTCTGTGTCGGTGCCTCATTCGTACCAAAGAGAGGTTTCAAAAGTGATTGTTGCATGTAGTGAATGCAGCATTATATGTATTTAGTTTCTGTGGGAATAAAACTGTGGTAGACAGAATCCGTGAGCTGTATCTGAATTATCAGTTACTTGGGATATGCCTTCCCGTGGCCACTGACATCATGGGTTCCAAATTTGGCAAGAACCAACATTTGGCACTGGTACCGGTCTTTTTTTTTTCTTCTTTTTTTTTTCTTCAGAGCAAATGTGAGTAGCAGGTCTAGATTTAGGCACTGAAGCTGTACAGTGAAATGGTCCAAAAAAGTGTTTTAACTTCATGCTCATGATTAAGGTTTTCAGGCCCTTAAAGACAAAGTAGGTCCTGTAGTTATCGGTAGAGTTCACCTTGACAGGATATAGAATATTGTTTTGAAGTAACACTTAATTTCCTAATGGAATATATTACTAAAGTAACAGAGAGAGTGGTAAACTGCACTTAGTCTCTTATCTAAGGATTGTGTTAGGGTTTCCAGAGGAAGGTATTTCAATTAAATCACTCGTAGTTTTAATGATTAACGTAATTCCCTTATCAAAGTCAGCAGTGTGCCCCCCCCCCGCCGCCGCTCTGCCCTCACACAATACAATGAAGTCTTGCTATGAAAGCTCATAATGGTGTTTCCCCTTTGAAACAGCTGAAGCAGTTGTGCATTGTTGTTGCTGTTGTATTTATATAATACCTTCGTCCGAGCCGAATCTGAATTGGTAGACGCTCCACAGGAGGCTTTCAAATCCAAATTGGATCCTCCCTAAAATCTGCTTTACTTGCATCGCCTTCGGCGCAAGAACAACCTCAACTGCGAGCTAAATAGTAGTATGCCAGCTGCTATTTACATTGAAATTGTCCAGTACTTCCTCTTTAGCCCCATAGAGGACAGTCCATTGTAGTGTCCAGACTCTTCTCTGCTTCTCTCTCCATGTGGATCCTCTGTGGCCCTGCTGTGTCGTGTTCTTTCCTGTGAGCTGCTAATAACCTGAGTCTGACCTGTGCTATGCAGCAACACAACTACGCTACCCATCACACCCTTCTCTCCCCAATTTGTCCTCTTAAATTATGCCCCTGTCCCTCCCATTCTAGTAAAAGGGTTTTTCTTATTTGCAATCACAGTATTAATCACCCTCAAGTCTTTATGAAAGGTGGAAGTAACAAAATGTAAACTCTGTACTTAAAAATGCGCTGAAATGGAACTCAAGCTGAATATTGGGAAGATTCGGTGCTTTAAATGCTAAAAGTATCCACTGAATTGAATGAACCAGCCTTGAATTCAAAGTTGAAGTGCTGTTCTAGCAAATCAGCCTGATTTTATTCATTTCAGTGGTGTTTTATTGTGTATTTATTGCAGAGGTTTTTTTTTTTCCATTATTCAGTTTAGTTGATTCAGTTTTGTATCGTATTGTGACTTCCACCCCTCATAACTTCCAGCGCACCCTTAATTGCTGCATGCTTCAAGCAGACTAAACAAGTCGTTAGCACCCCAAGTACCTTTGTAGTGTCTTTGTACGTGAGCTCAGTCTCAGCGTGGTTTCTATTTTGTGGAAGTGAATGTCTCAGTGGGCTCCACTCTAGTGTTTCTTTTTCTCCCCCTTTTTATTCTTTTCGTGTCTCTTTGATCATTCTCCTCCTCCCCCCTTTTTTGTCGTTCTATAAGCTGTGATGTGATGAGGTGACCTGGATGTTTGGGGTCTTCAGGTGTTCTTGCGTTGAGATATTGGTTAATATCAGTCATATTTTTAACTTTTAACATGTACCAAAAAGCACGACAAGATGGCCATTAGATGGTCCCGTATCACGGATATTGTTGGCACAGTGAAAACCTGCCGACCCTGAGGCCAGGAGTGCCCTTTGTAGATTTAGAAGGACCGTGTAATCCTGTCATCTGTTGTTTTGAAACTCAGATAAATGGTGTCAGTGTGTCGTCACAGTCTCAAAATTATTTCTATACTTTTATATTGTATTCATGCCTTATTAAGCCATTAATCATTCAAAATGCTGTACGGCACACGCTGTTTTCCATCAAAATACATAAACAGTAATAACAGTGGTTGAAGACTTTGTCTGGCCTTATGAACGGTACAGATTCTTCTCACTTCATATTTTCACATTTTATCTTCAGCCCAAAGAAAGTTCAACTTTTGGGAATTTTCACTTCCTGGGTGGAGTTGCAAGAGAAGATTCATAACACTCCTCTGTGTCGCTCACAGCTGGTTCGCTCAGCTTAACTTCCAGCAAAGAGCTAAGAAATGCTAAGAGCTGGTGCATAAACTCGCAGATAAAAAAAGTGGCTTTGACCTAGTTGGTACCCACTTGAAACGCAGAGAAATTGTCAATAAAGACCAAAATTGTTATTTTCTATCAGGCTGTAAACATTCTTTATTTCTGCATTTGAAAATGGACCTCTCTGGGGATTGAGCCACCTCAAGTGGCCATTCAAGGGACTGCAGTTTTTGACACTTAACTGTTGGTTTCACTTTATATATTTATTTTTTTTAGTCGCAGTTGTTACTTGTTTAGTGGCTCCATAGTGTAGTGGTTAACACATTTGCTAAACACACTAAAGCTCCATGGGACACAAATCGGAGCCAGATCCACTGCGGCGGCAACCCCTTGCGAACGAGGGAGCAACCGAAAGGAACTTTGTTGTTGTTTTCCAAAAAATCCAGGCTAACCAGATTTAAAGAGTAGGATTTAAAAGGATCTTCTCATGTGACGCTACCCAAGAAAGCAAATATGTCTATTTTCCAAACCTACACATGTACGTCTGGAGAGATCATGGATTAAATGGAATTGAATTACCCAATAGCTCATCAGGTGCAGTGTCTGTTCTCATTTTCTCAGTAAAGCAACTTTTTTTTGTGCAATTTCAAGATCAAAGCAAAGATAATCAAATTTGGTGATGCACGGGTGAATGTGAGCGTGACCCCCCCCCCATTCTTTTAATCGTTTAAGCTCCGTCCCCTCTAAAATCAATCCTAACTCTCCTTTCCCGCCCCCTTATCTCCCGCATCTCAACAGCCATCAAAGGCTTCTCACCTCAGCATAAGATCACTAGCTTCGAAGAGGCCAAGGGCCTGGACCGCATCAACGAGAGGATGCCGCCGCGGCGAGATGCCCTGCCTTCGGACGCCAGCCTCAACTCGCTCAACAAGGCTCTGTCCTCGGAGACCAACGGCACGGACGCCAAGGGGAGCACCAGCAGCGGCAGCAACATCCAGTGAAGGCCCAGCAGCAAGGCGCCACCTTGGCCGACGGGGCTGCCTCGCCCCCCAGCCTCATCATGGCCCGCCACCACAGAAAAGGGGCAGAGGGTGAAGGTGTGGAGAGGAGGAGTAGGAATGTTGGCATGTGGAGGGGGGAGGCATCTTTGGCTCACACTTGGGGGGGGACATCTCACTTGCTAGTCTTTGGATATGCCTTCAAAATATTAGTTCATAGTCAAATCTGCTAAGTTATTGCCAGGTCACATTTCTGAAAGGTCAGGTGGTAACTGCGCCTGATTGACCTCCACACCACAGTATGTCAGAGAGGAAGAGAACGATGGGGATAGAGAGAGATCTTAAAGGCGATTCATTTTCTTTTCTTTTTCTTTTATTTCTTCTTCTTCTTTTTTTTTATCCTCGAAAGACCCTTGCTCATTTACACCGAAACGGAAAGTCGTGTAACTTCTTACTAACTATTGTACGTTTACAAAAATACAGCACTAAAAAGGACAGAACATGAGATAATGTTTTTAACATATAAGGGTGTACAAACTAAATAAGGACTATTTATTGATAACTTTTTCTTTCTTTTTTTTTTTGCTACTCTTTTAAAATAGCTCTGAAATTAATTAGGCAGTCTTAAAAAGAATGTTGCAATGTTGTGGAAATGCCAAATAATGGAACGTTTTATGGTTTTGTACATATTATGCTTACCTCAGGTTCTTTTGGTGTGTGCTTTGACCTGATTTTTCTGTATAATGGCTAAATAACTCAGTAATGAATACCTATTTTCTTGAGTTTCATAACTGGAATTTACACTTAACCTATCTATCATTTGCAGATATGTTTATTTTTTGTCTCTTTTGGAAAGGGGGGGAAGGGTAGATTTATTGTGGCTTGCTGGAATTGAGTGTTATTTTTTCTCTCTCTTTTTAAGTATTGCGAACAAAGTAAAAATAGAGAAACTATATTGTGTAAAAAAAAATGGGAAAAAAAAAGAATACAATAAAGTGTCTGCCTATGCATGTTTTATAAAAATCAAACAAAGGAAGTAGAACATCTGGAAAACCTTGGCTGTGGAGGCCTGTTTTTTTGAAATATATTGCGCTTTAGTGAACATATACTGGAAACGTATACCTGCATACTTTCAATTAGCACCATGATGCTCTATGCCTTCTTTTGTAATTGAAGCATTTAATTATCTATGATGGATGAGAAATCAAATTTTTAACCTGCGCTTGTAAGTGCACACAGTCCAATTAAGCATGTTTGACAATTCTTGTGAGGTGTGTGGTTACATGTGGAACTCCCAAAATGCATGATTAGCTGTTTGTGTCATATAACAGGTGAATCGTTTTGTTTTGTTTTGTAAATGTGCCACAGAAAAGTGTAATTTGATTCTTATTATTATTACTATTATTTGGACCTCTGCTTTGTATATCAGTTACAGGTTTGATACTGCTCAATACTTTAAGATGAAATGAGGAAAAAAAAATACTTAGATCTTTTTTAAGAACTGCTTTAAGTGCCCAAGTAATTCACTACACGACATGAAGCCTTGCTTTTGTAATTTAACTTCGAAACTGTTGGCAGATGAGGCATGCACTTGCAACTATGAAAAGTATTTTATATAACTGTTCAATAAAAATGTGCATGAATTTCAACTTGAAATGAACCTGCATCTCGTCTGTGTGTGTGTGTGTGAGACCGGTGGTCTTCGGTCAGTGAATTTCAAATGAAAATGTGTGCGGTTGTGTTTTCCAGCGAGATTCCAGGAAGTCCATCATTAAAACCTGTGAGGAAAGCACAGACAGTAGAGGTGCATTTAATTCACTGCCCAGAGTTCAAGATGGGGAAAAGTGCCTGAAAACAGATAAAGTGACACGGAGACGACTTCTAAATAGTTCCATAGAAGTTCAGCGTCGAGTCTGTGTTTTGCTCTGCCGTCCGCAGCTCCGGTCTAACAAAAAAGTTGGCTCCGAGCAAATTACAATTATGTAAATAGGAAATTGCTGCTTGGCAGTTCCTCAGCAAAGGTGTTTCCTCTTTATCAAACTTCTTTTGATGAAGCTCAGAAAGCCAAGCGTAGATTGCACAACCACAACAGGGATCTGTAGCCCTCTTTGTTTTTCTTTTTCTTTTCTTTTAATGTATTCAACTGCCACTTTATTAGGTACGTGTCGCTAGTCCTGAGTTAGACCCTCATTTTCCTTTTAAAAGTGATTCAGCGAGGTCCTGGAAACATCGCTGAGATTTTTGGTTCATACTGACATGATGGCGTCACACAGTTGGTGCAGATTCACACCATCCATGATGTGAGTCTCCTGTTCCACCACAACCCCAAAGGAGCTCCTTTTGGATGAGATGTGGTGATTGTGGGGCCCATTTGAACTCGTTGGCATGTCATGGTGTGTTATCCTGATGGAAGAAGCCATCAGAGGAAGCATACACTGTGGCCATAATGGGATGGATGTGGCCTGTAACAATACTCAGGCAGGCTGTGTTGTTTAAACAACACCTAATGGAAGTGGCCAGCGAGTACACGTAGATTAGCATCCACTTCAAGTTTACAGTTGATTTTTTGAAATCAAGCTTTGGGAAAGTGAAAAATATGTTTGTAACTTTACCTCTAACTATTTCTAATTTATTTCCAGAAAAAAAAATTCAAGTAGTTATGAACAAATAAAAATTGCAAACATGAATTCTGCGTCTTAATTATGAAGCCAACTTCTCTCGTGCCTGTTATCTAAAAGGCCTTTGTTTTGTCTTTTCAACAGAAATCAAACACAATGTTTAAATGAAAGGAAGTAAACTCTGGCATCCTGTTTTTTTGGGGAGGGCCAAAAAAACCCCAGAAGTTTTGGGTTTGAAGCTCTGGAGAATATGAAGTCCACGTGAGGTTCCTTGTCATCAAAGTTAAATTTCAAGTAAAATCAGTCCTTGTTCAAAAGGGAGGAACTTGCCGTTTGATCGTGGTTACTTTGTGTAAAAGTCAGAATAGTTTTGGGATACTTTTACAAAAAACAAAAACTATTCACTTTATGCATCAGTAGAAGTGTGAGCGTGTGCTGCTGTTACTCGCCTCAACAGCAGGCTTTGTGTAGACATTGCTTTCAGCAGCTCTCCTGGGCTTTGTCATCAGTTCTAGTCGTTAATTAGCAAAGCAGCATTTTTCTGATTGTATCTTAGTTTGTGTTTGTGACAGCTGGAATGAAATGCTGAGGCTTGTAATAACCGCCACTGTCAAACATTACCATACTTACTTTGTTAATTACTGACTTCACATTCAACTCTGGCACACCACAAACGCTTTCTGAAGATTTGATCTCCTCTGTTTTATCCAATTCTACCGCGTTCACTCTCCACCGGGTCGCATTCTCCTTCGCGCTCATCCAGTGATGTCAGAGCAGGAAAAAATAAGCAATGGGAGTTGCCTCTGCTTTCAACCACACTGCACAAAACTGACACGATTGTTAAATGGACTCAGGTTTGTGGCTGCCTTGTGTTAGTCTCCACATCCACCCAGTTTACGTCAGGAAGGGAAGCCAGTGTATTTCCTCCCCTTCTTTATCTAAAGGAAGTGCCGAAATAAGCATCGGGAGCGGAGCACCCAGGCTTGGACACCTTTCACACGGGCCACTCGAAGGGAGACGTTAAAGGAGTTCACGGCTGCAGAATCACCATGAAGTCCCTCCGGGTTCTTGTCGTCCTACTTCTAGCATCTGTCCATGTCTTCACAACAGGTAGGGCGATCCTTCACACTGGCTTTGGCTTGATCACATGCTGACGGGAGTCTTTAACAGTTAGTTTCTGTGGAGGGAGGATTCTGTAGGATGACCTTCTTCACCGATCTAACCAAGAAAACTAAATGCAGTCGGCTTTCTGCCAAGTTGATTGCCTCCATAGTTATGTGAAGATGTTTAAAAGTGTTTTTTATTGTTGTTTTTTTTTTGTTTGTGCAGTGGATAATTATGCTTCCCATTTTACGCACGCCTTTTTCCTCGGTATGTGCAATGATAAAGATCACAGTGATGATCAAAAGCCACTTCAGAGACGTCCACGCAGAGGGTGCATCTCTGTTTATCCACGAGAGATCATCTCTGAGCGTGCTTATTTGCATTTGTGTTTCCAGATTTTAATGGAAGCCTTTAATGAGTAAATTTAACCAAAGTGAGTGAGCAGATGTTAAATATGGATCAGAACCTCGAGGGTGAAAAGTACCAGAGTGCCACATGAGACTGAAAGAAAGCGGGGGGGGGGGCTAGGTTGGCTACTGGTTTGTTGGTTTTTCCTGGTGTGGAGACAAAAGAACTTGAAGCTACTCTGTGCTGAGCAGATAGGTGACCTGACAGCAGATAGGCAGTGGGAACCAAACCGCCCCCTCCATCACAAAGATATCAGATTATTGTCCTGAGACCGACAGGTCCCAGCTCACAGCTAATCTCCTTCCAAGGTTTGGCAGTAAACATCTGGAGGAAACACCCTTGCCTAGGTCGCTATAATTATTTGTGTAAGATTTTGTTCAGCAGCCCATAAGGAAAAGCAATGAAGTGTGGACGTGGTAAAATCCGCAACACTCGGATACTGGCAAATCTTTAGCTTCTGATCTTTAAACTTGCTTTGAAATACTCGAGGCTTGACTTGGATTTGTTTGCATGAATTGAAGGACTAAAAAGGTGCGAACAGTTTACATAAACTTAAGACTGAACTTTATCTTGATTTACTTAAATCAACTTAAAGGGCTCTTTGAATGATCCAACATACCTAAGACTTGCCTCATGCCATTCCTTTAATGACTCAGAGATGGCTTGAGACTTGCTACTGCATACTTGAGACCTCCTGACAAGAGTCACAAAAAAAGAGTCAGGGCGGTCGGAGCAGAAACGTCTGGTTAGCCACCGAGCAAAAGCTCTGCTGTGAAATACGCTGAATGAAGTTACAGCAGGAAGCCCGACACGGGTCAGGGAACAACAATTGTATATGTCTGGGACAGGATGCACCTTCACACTTGGAGCAGAGGATATCCACCTCAACGTGTCCTAATCTCCAACTTTATCTCGACTTTTCACCGCCCGTCTGACACGTTTGACCCTCACTCGTCTTAAAAGCTGGCCTTTTAAAAGCACGCCAAACGGTCACAATGGAGGATCAGCGCGTAAAAAGTGGCAGTCATACTTACATGTGAGCAACGCAAGTCTAAAGCCACGAATCTACTTTTTAACAATAAAATAAAAATGAATCTGAAAGGCTAATTAAAAAAAAAATCTGCAGAGTGAAGATGACGATTTCCTGTCACAAACAGCTAAGTGTGCGTATGTACTACACACTGCAGCAGCCACAGCCACCTTCTGCATCTTGGATTGTCTGTATAGTCACTGACATGTTTCTTCTTTACAGACGTAACACTTGATACCTCAGCACAAACAACAACAGTGAGTAAGTACAGCACAAGCATTAAATTAGTTGGGTTTTTTTTAAAAATACTAACCATTTCATTTCTCAGGTGTGTATTTTAAGTACAAAGGGAGCTAGGCTGCAAACGCTGCAAAAGAATAGCTGCGATGTCGCTCAAACTTTGTGACTACAGCTTTGAGTCAAGTGTACTAAACCAATGGGAGCAAAGAATACCATTCCCATGAATCACTATGGGAAATACAGGGTTACCAAAGCAGCCACAACCTAGAATCCCCATTGGAGACCCTAGAGGTGGGGCTATATAAGCTGTAGCTACTGTCAGTAAAGTCCTACTGTGAAACCTCATGTTGAGCTGGTGCCATTTTAGTCTTGTATAACTGAACCACAAAGACTGTACTTAAATGATAGCCATAGCTTCCAGCCTACGTGGACATACCTTAAACCTGGATGACAGAGAGCCCCCCACCACCACCAACCCCCCAACCAGAGAGGTTATTTGCCAGAGACACGCACTCAAAGAATCCTGAAATGAAAATCTGTGGAAAAAAATTTCCAAACAGCAGGGCTCCTGATAGAAATATAACTTCCACAGGAAGGAAACTTTTTAAAATCTGATTTTGGGGTAGATCAAAACTTTTAAGCAATTTTTAGTAGATTTGACTGGTGATTTTTTTTCAGTTCGGTTTTCATGTCTTGGTGGCCATTAAAGTTACATTTAATTGATATAATGCTTCAAAATCACCACTCAAATAGGCGCCCAAGGCAAGACGGACTACTAGCTGCTTAACCGAGAGTAGTAAATTCGAGGAGTTTTTGCTGCTCACCTAGCAGCTGCATTTAAAAAAATAAAATAAATAAATCTAATTGCCGGTTGCTGGTGCACAGTATCCCACCTGGCTGAACTGGTGACATAAGTACTGAAAGTGTTGCAGGGGCCCGGGTTAGAGTCTACCCCCCTCCCAGCTTTCCTGTCTACTCTGTGAACTGTCCTGTCAAAATAATTCTGCATATTCTACAGAAACGTGAGCCGAGTTGAGATCGGATTCTATTTTTCTCCAGATAATATGAAAGTATTTTCAAGTCTCTGTATTTATCTTTTATATAAGACAACAAAACCCCAGCTACAACAACAACAAAGGTGACGGAAACAGCAAAGAACCCAACATCAGCATCAACAGAGACGACAACAACAACACCAGCAACAACATCCTTACCTTCTGCAAAATTGATCCCAAACTCTCCAAACCGTGAGTGTGTCTTACAGTCCTCCACTTTTGTTCGCGTTAAACTTTGCTTTAATATTCTGTATTATGAAATTTGCATTCATCTCCTGAGCAGCAAATGTTTGTCACTGCTCCCCCTCAAGACGTATCCCTGTACCTGCATAGGCTCGATTTATAACGTTACAAATGGTTTATGAGCCAATGACGGCCCAGCACGCAGTTTAAAGATGTGTGATGTGCATGTATTTAACACACAGTGGACTTTATGACAACTAGTTTGGGCTGAAGAAAGAAAGATAGCAACACTGCTTCTTACACATGTGCGTGTTTTATTTTCAAGCTCCAACAGACTGATTTTCCTGCAGCGTTTCCTTTCATTCTTTCTTCCTGCAGGTTCGGCTACAGACCCTCCTACTACGACTGTTTCATATTCATCAGCAAAAAAACAGTCTGTGGCCTCTGCTCCACCCACGACCAAGACAAGCAATGGATGTAAGAGTCTCTGGATTTATTTTACACGCAGTACCAGTCAAAGTTTGGACACACTCACCCATTCAGATAAACAGGTGAGTGTGTCCAAACTTTTGCCCGGGCTAAAAGTTGAGGGAACTGTTGGCAAGAATTTCTCTATTTCATGATTTTTCTTTTTTTATTAGCTCAAACATCAAACGACACTGTGCATCCAAGATCTCCTGAGCAAACTATAAGTTCTGGTAAGTTTGGTACATGTGGCGCCGTCAGTAACAGGCGGGCTTTTGTTCTCTTATCACAATATTGATGACTATACAAGTAAAGGCCTAACTAGTTTTAATTTTGTTATGAATAGATGACACCATCGAAGAATCAGGTACACAACAAAATAAATTATCCTCATGCTTTATTTTAATATATCAAATACCTAAAACAGTTCTTGTTTGTTCGTTTCAAATGAAACTGTGCTGCTCTTTACTGTCCACAGTCGCAAGTACCCCGGCCCCAGGTACAAAAATCTATTCATATATTCCCAATTGCTCCCTTTTAACAGAACAAATCCTCCTCCTTTTTCTTTCTCCTCCCATCCTCTCTCTTCTTCTCAACATTCATGCTTCAACACTCACTGGTGACAATGTTGAAATTGAAATAAATACTCAAACAAGTCAAGCACACTGTTCCAAAAATCATTGATTTATTGTGTTTTAATGAAGATACAAAACAAAATTTAAAATTTAATAAATCTAAATGTGACAGAGCCACAGAGCCGCACGGACCGTCGCAGCACATTTTCAATGCCAAATCCTACTGCTAAGGGATCCCCTCCTGGCAGCAGTGCAGGTAAGCAGCACTGTGTGAGCCATGAATGGACATTCAAATCATGAATCGTGTTTGCTCGTGCTGTTCGGTGACAGTGAGAGCGGGGACCTAATCTACATGAGGTTTTTTTTTTTGTTTGTTTGTTTTTTAAAGGTCCTCAGACCAGCGATAAAAAGGAGGGCTCAGGTAATGTAGCCGCCCAATTTTACTCTGCTAAACCAGTCAGGAGACATGACACATAAGCACTCCTGAGTGATCACACCAGTGATGCAGCAATTGCAGCTAAATCTATGGAAGCAGCTCCGTATGGAGGACCAAAACTGCCAGTGAAAATACAAGCACTAATAAATGGCTTAAATAAATTGGTATCATTAAATGCACCAATAAATAAATGTAGATATTCATTTAATTTGATGATTTCTTTAATTATTTTGTTCTTCGTGTGATCGATTAATCATCAAGCCGGAGGTTAACATGAATGTCTATAACTATAATTGTCTAAAACTATAACTTGCCAAATAAAAACTTAACTTACACTTAAAAGCAAAAACAAGACAGACAAGAGAAAGCTAGTTTCTAATTTGGGAGCGCACTATCAGCAGCACCGCAAGCAATTTGGGATTTGTGATTAAGATATCTGATGTGTGGGACAAAATTCATGGTAATTACTGAGATTACTATTCGCCCGGCCAACTGATGCTGCCGCCTTAGAGTCAGCTCCACAGCGCAGCTCCAAAACCTTTTAATTTTATTATCATTATTTATTTATTTTTTACATTTTTGACTGTGCAGATGACTTTGGATCATACAGATTTAAGCACTGCCGTGCAGATCCTTATGTTACCTAGTAGGCAAAAGGGCCATTAAAGGTCCAAATCTAAGCTGTGCTGCGGCTGCTACATCACTGCTCCGCCCCTTGGTTAGAAATTAATGTGGAGGAGACATGTCAGACTAGATGGATGCTGATGACTTAAAGTCCCCCCCCCAGATAAAAGGTGGTGGTGGATTGTCTTGCCCGCCCTCCTGATCGCAGGTGCTGTTGCCATCGTCCTCAAATTCAAATCCAAGAAAGTCCACGATCCCACAGGTATGTCCCCTGTGTGTGAACGCTCACACCGGATCAATATCGTTTTAATTCAAATACGCATGCGTGTTTATCAATGCCTTCTTTTGTGTTCTGCTGAACAGAGACAATTGACACCGGAACTGAGAAGTAAGTTTGATATTTAAAGGTAGAGATCCTGCTGTTTTTAGGGTGCGTGAAACAGAAAAAATATTCACCCCTTTAAACTTTCGCAGCGCATCTTTCCAGAGAGCTGAGAACAGCAAGGACGGTGTCATGCTCCTCGGAGTGAAGTCATCAGGCGGAGAAGAGAACGGTGAGCCGCCTTCCCTCTGTTTCCTGCAGCAGTTCCTTCCAACTTCCTTCTGTTTGTGCATTCTTCCATCACTTGGTAAAAACTGTTTCTCCGCACAGAAAACTTTCAATTATCCCAGGGAAGTGCTGGGCTTTTAATATCTCATTGTATATCGCGTGGGCTTTTGGGGCTTTGCTGGGCAGCAGAAGGTGTTTCCTGTGATTTCGCAGCCCCCGCCCTCAAACAAGCAGCAGGGCTTGAAAGATAGGGACTTCCTAACATAAACGCAGATTATTTTGGACGCGACCCATTGTGCGCTCGCTAAATGTCAGCGCGGCCCAGATGCTGTGGAGGCGTGCGTGCGTGCGTAAAGGCATGAGCACATCCACGGGCGCGCACGCCGAGCACAGTTTGCGCACGCTCTCCGTACCCCATTCACCCCTCCTGGGCACTGAATGCGCTGCCTTCCTTCCCAATCAGGCCTGGATGCCTTGGCTGTGAGCAGAGCGGGGAAATGGAATAACGCTTCAGGAATTCTGCTTAGGGAGAAAAAAAAAAGTGTTTATGTTGTTGCAGAATACTGGAGTGGCGCTTTAAAACGGCAGACATGTCTACTCATTCGCACCAAACACAATAAGATGAAGCTCGTGATTTAAGGCCATTTAAAAAATTAAAATAAATAAATAAAGATTAAAATAAAAAAGCAAATGAACGATAAACAGTTTGATTAACTGCTTCTGTTCTTTTGTACGTTTCAGATGCTGCCAGATAAGAAGAGTCGCCGCCGTCGTCCACACACTGATGGTCTGAGAAAGCTGTTTTTAAGCTAGATTTTCTTTTTTGTTTGTTTGTTTTTAAGCTGTAATTTTTGTTTTGAAAAGCAGCTTTCGAGTGTGATTCTGTCTGCAGAGGGCAGTTTCATTAATTAAGGTGTGTGCCTGTGATGCTCATTCAGACAAACTTGATCTCAACGTTCAGGACCGCAAAGCTCATGTAAGAAACTAACTCACTGCCTGTCAATAAGAGTGGCTTATTGTTTATGCAGCCTGTATCTGCAGTCTGTTCAAACTACTGCCACAACCGTGTTTTCTGTATAGTGCACTGGCCAGACCCTTCTCATTACTCGTATAAGTTCACTTTATAGCTCTATAATCACCCTTTGGTAACGTTGTCATTTACTTGCCTTGAACCATTTTGTAAATAATGAAAGTTTTGGATTTATTTGAGGTGCACTCACCAGAAACCTGTTTGTGCGTGTAACTCAGCCCACGGAAGACAGATGTAACGCCCACGCACACACGAATAAATCAGATGCAGAGGGACTGTATGGATGTAAAAAACACTGGAACTGCTGTGTGCTCAGTGGCTGGTATTTGTAACCATCGACCTCAGTTTCCCCAATAAATCACTATAAAATGGTTTCGTTATGCTGCCTCGGTTTTTTTTTTTTTTTTTTAAAGGATGTATGCGTCTGTTGAGTGATCTGAAACAGTTTTCAGTAGTTGCTCTGCAATATTTACACGGACAGAAACTGTATGTGTAAAATCAGCTAACGGCACAGCGGGGAGACTTAATAAATTAATCATTTAATTGTTGGAGTAAATTAAAAGTTCTAAAATATCTAAATTTAAAAAAAAAAACTGGGGTCGCTACCAATGGTGTGAGTTGAGTGATTCGCCACTAGAGGGAGCCAACAGCCAACTCAAGACGACATGGCAAAAATGGCTTTTGGCACCGGTTCATGAGCTGGTGTTTATTGCAGCTGGGTTTCATAAGGGTCGTTGACAGTGGAGTGACATATAAGCACCCAGTGTAAAAATCTGACAAGACACCCCCCCCCCGCCCCGCCAGTTTCTTCTCCATGTTGTTTTCATGTAGTGCATAGCAAACAAGTCCAAGAAGACCCCCAAATTGTGTTTTAATGTGTAACAAGGTATAATTCATAAATTAAATCTGTGTGTCTGTGTGTGTGTTTGTGTTTTAACTGCCCTAGTATTACACTCATGACCTTCATTTTATGTTGATTCATACCCCGCTCTGTCAGGCCCGACTGTGGCCTTCGTAAAGTGAGCAGGGGTAACAGCTTGGATTGTGGGCACGTTTCCATCAAAGACACAGTGAGCAGGTTGGCAGAACACCCGCCACACACACACACACACAAATAAAATGCACTAACAGCTGTGGCCTGGGCTGACTGACATTCAGGCCATCATGGCAAGCTTTCTTCCTCAGCTTCCACTCCCACTCGCCCCTTTAAGCCCACCCCCTCCCTTTTTTTCACTGTAAATAATCGATATAAATCTTTGCTTTATTTTCTGTCGCTACAAACTCGAACCCTTCTGAATGTTTCTATTTTCTCTTAAGCTGCATGTTTGCAGCAGAGAAGCAACAAAATGTACAACTTAAAGAGGATTAATGCTTTCTTATTTATTTATTTAGAGAGAGTCAGAGTATGTAAACGCAATCCCTGTGAAACGAAACGTCAGGCTTCAGACTGCTCTAAACACTCCTTTTCACACTGTTTTTTATTTTTCTATTCTTGATTTTGTGATGTCAGTAACACAGCACAGCACACCCACCCAAACAATATAAACCGATTTATATTCAGTGCACCCACCCATCTGTTGTTCAAACCTTCTCTCTGTGGCAGGGCAGCCCATCACGAAGAAAGCAGCCTAAAAAAGGGAGGGGGGGTGGAAGAAGGGAGCTAAAGGGCCTTGTTTCAGAAAGTGGGTGAGCTGAGGAAGAGTATGAGGTAAATAAAGATCTTGAACAGCAACTTATGCAAAGTTATTCTGTTAGAGTCCAGGAATTAAAAAAAATCTGGAGTTAGAAATGAGCGTGGTAGGTCTTCTTTAATCGCCTTCATTTTGGCAAACACACACATAAAATTCGAGTCATTTTGATCGTATAGCACATTTAAAAACAGCAGGCGCTGACCCGAAGCGCTTTACAGTGGATGCAGTTGGCGTGGACGATAAAACAATCCATCTGATGAACAGGGATTTAGGGTAATAAACAGCAGGAAGTACATGGCAAGGATTAGATTTTGCATCAGTTTACATTCACATCAGTTGTGGGACAGGATTTGAGGTGAAATGGAAGCTTGCTCCAAAGCTGAGGGCAGGAACTGTATATCCGAGAGGTGAATGGGCTACTGAGAGTAGCAGTTGTGAGGATGACCTGGGCGACCCGGGGGTAGAGTATGGTGTAAGCAGATCAGAAATGTGCTGCGGGGGAAGGAAGGGAGTGAGGTGGTGAAATGCTAATTCGTGCATTTATTACTTCTAGGCTGGACTATTGTAATTCATTATTGTCAGGCTGTCCTAAAAGATGATCCAAAAAGCTGCAGCTGAAGGCTGCAGGTGCCATATTGGTTTCTCTTCATTGGCTCCCTGTTAAATCCAGAATTGAATTTAAAATCCTTCTCCTCACATACAAGGTCTTGCATAATCAGGCCCCATCATTTATCTTAAAGACCTTATAGTCCCATATCACCCCAATAGAGCACTTCGCTCTCAGACTGCTGGCTTACTTGTGGTTCCTAGGATACTTAAGAGTAGAATGGGAGGCAGAGCCTTCAGCTTTCAGGCCCCTTTTCTGTGGAACCAGCTCCCAGTTTGGATTCAGGAGACAGACACCCTCTCTATTTTTAAGAATAGGCTTAAAACCTTCCTTTATGATAAAGTTTATAGTTGGGGCCTATTATGCTGAAATAGGCCTAGGCCTGAGTGTCTCTTTTCATTCACCTCTTTTCACTCTGTTTATACTTCACTCTGCATTTAATCATTAGTTATTATTAATCTCTGGCTCTCTTCCACAGAATGTCTTTTGTCCTGTCTCTCTCCCCTCAGCCCCAACCAGTTGCTACAGATGACTGCCCCTCCCTGAGCCTGGTTCAGCTGGAGGTTTCTTCCTGTTAAAAGGGAGGTTTTCCTCCCCAGTGTCACCAAGTGCTTGCTCATAGGGGGTCATGTTGACTACTGGGGTTTTCTCTGTATTATTGTAGGGTCTTTACCTTACAGTATAAAGTGCCTTGAGATGACTGTTTGTCATGATTTGGTGCTATATAAATAAAATTGAACTGAACTGAACTGAAGGGATGAACCAGTGTTGTGTCTACACATAACAGACAACTTAGCAAAGAACCAATTTTAAAGTGTACCTTTGGCAGTTTTTACTCGCAGCCTGTTGCTTTCTTTAGTTGAAGCTACAAAAATGTCAAAGATAACAGTTTGACAGGCATAAAATAGAAGAAGTTGCAGGCTTAAAAAAAAAAACCTGCATCAAGTGAACAGTCCCTGAAAGTCATGTCCTTAAGAAATAGGAAGAAATTCAACGAAGACCCGACACAGAAACTGAAACATCCATTTGGCCCTGCAGTAGATCCATTTGCTGAAGCCTCATCAGAAAATGGTCTCAATGGAAGGGTGGCTGTCAACAAGGGAAATAGGGTGAGGTCTTATGAAGCAATGACTCCAAATTTGATGTTTTTGGTTCAAATCCTCATCAGTATGTAGAGGCTCTTTCAGCCAGTGCTGTTGGGGATCTTATCAAAATTGATGTCAGCCATTTTCACGCACCCTAAATTCAACATTATTGAAGCAGTGTGAGATCATCTGGACAGAGAGCAGAACAAAAGGCCGCCAACATCCAAAGAAGAGCTTTGAATGTCCTTCAAGAAGCCTGGAGCTCTCTCCCTGAAGCCTGCTTAAAGAAATGGCAAGAAAGTTACAAACTCTGTTTGTGCCTTATGTACTTGTAGTTTCCACACATGTGTGCGCATGTTTCAGTAAATCACTGCACCCTTTTCCTGTTGTCCCAGCAAAATATAAAGAAACGAAGGGTGGCACAAGACTTTTGCACAGAACTGTATTTTTGCTCAGGTGTCAAAAATATTGCTAAGCTATATGAGAATATTGAGATCCAATTATTGCAACTGTAAGAAGACTTTAAGACAAAAGTGCAATAAAATCCGCTGTTGTTGGGGGGGGTATGTCTATGTTTAACTCATTTCTCAGTTAAGGTATAATTATAGGAATAGCAAAAGTATTTCAGTGGGAGTCAGAGATTTGTAGGTCTGTAGCGCCCTGTATTCTGAACACGGTCACAATAAGCACTGCAGTAAACTGGTCTGTTAAGGACAGACACCACTGAAGAGGAGTAGAGGTGTTAAAAGGAGATCAATTTATCTGCTGTGGTCTCCCTTTTTTTTAGACCCTCGATTGTTTCCCTGAAGGATCTTACCAGGCATGTCAGCTGTGTGCGAAACTCAGCTATACACCAGTATGAGCTCTGGCACGTGGAACCAGCTCTCTCCTGGTAAAATGCAGCTAGGAAAAAAAGCCTCTTGTAATTCACTTTCCTGGAGGGGGCAGTGAGTGACACATTTTTACTGGGTGGAGGGTGGTCCCAGACCAGCATACCAGGTGCCTTCAAGGGGATAAGATAAGATTCATCTGAACCAGAATGCATGAGTAACCTGAGACCCAACACGTTTCAGCTTTTGCTTCGTTCAGGGAAACGGGAGTTGGGGCAAGTTATCAAGAAGAATCTGGGTTGACTCGCCTTACCAAGGCCTTGAAGGTCAAATGCAGCAGTGCTTGGCATTACTGGCCTGCTCTCAGCTGTTTTATTCCAGCAGATGTTTGATACACAAAGCAAAACGAGCAAAGATTTCAAGCCACGCAAGCAAAGCTCACACAGAAGCAGTATTCAAGCACACTGGGTCTCCTGAGTTCAGAAATAACGTTGCGATGGCGTGATGGTTCTCTCGTCTGACTACAGACTCGTGAACATTGGTCACAAATGCATTCAAACTACTTTCACTGCCTTCCATGTGATTAATATATGACGCATGTATATTTTACACATCAGTTGTAGACACTGCATGAATCAGTTTGCCGCTCCATTTTCACCCAGGCTGCTGCAGTTAACTCACACTGCTGCGAATCACGACAACACCTACAACACCTGCAACACAAGAGCTGGACGCCGTGTCTACAATAGAACAGTCCTCTTAATGGCAGATTTTCAATATTTCATGAAGTTCAGTCTCATGATTAATAATATTTCAAGCTTTGCTCAATGGCCCGCATAAATATTATTTCAAAGGAATCTCTTCTTGCTTGTACATTTTTTATTACAGGGTGTAAAATGTTGATTGCTGACTTAGAAAATATTACACATGGGGTTTTATGTGCTGGACTGGGCCCTAAAACAGATTACCATTTGTATTAGTGCAGAGGCACTGCATGAGCGTTGGAAAATCTTTCTATTATAATTATGCTCCTTCTATTTGTAATGTACCGAGTGCCCGACCCTCCTCTCCTCTGTGACCTTGTATATTTATCATAAATGTCAGTCAGAACCTCATGACCACCTCCTCTTCAATGACAGCTGATACATTTTTGAATGATGGCTCCACCGAACTGTGGTTCACACACATTTGTGACACACTCGACTTTACCAGAGTCCTCGCCTACCTAATGCCTGTCAGTATATTTCTGCATCTACAAAAGCAGCAACACTAGCTAAAGAATGGGACTTTTTTTTTTCTGAGGCATATCTAGTTCTCCCCATGTGACCGGTGGAAAGCGCTTGCTCTCTCTTTCTCTCACCCACTGGATTCCATTACCCTTTAGCCAGCAGAGCTGCTGGGGGTAAGAGGGCCAGATCCAGTTACTGGGAGAAAAGCTGTGTTGGGGCTCTATGTGTGTGTGTGTGTGTGTGATGAGAGATAAAGCGCTGATGAGCTGAACGACTGTGCTCGCTGTTTTACCTGCCAAATGTATACACACAGACAGTAAGATGAGACATTTTGGCTCTATAGTGAAAGGGCTTCCTCCTTCCTCGTATACTGAAAGGCTCATGTTTGACTTGGTTTGGGGAAATTTTTACATATTTTACACATAATTGTGCTTATGGGACATGAAACCCACTCTGGATCGGCCTCATCTGCTGAGCTTCTGTGTTAGAATGAACGTCTTTCATTGCGCACTCGTGTTTGGGGCGAGAGATCCAAAACAATGCACTTGAGGTGAAATAATTTTCTGCTTTATTTTCAAGCTGTTACCACTTCAGCCAGTGCCTTTGCTTTAAAAGGGCAGTTCGTTTTCCCCATGGGAAACTGGGACTGTTGAGGAGGGCTGCCATAATAAGCTCATAAAGAGATTAAAATCATATTGAGCAGAACTGAGTTCAACTTTTTGGTGCAGCCCTCCACAACAGTCCCCGTTTCTTATGTGGACCCTTGGGAAGATTAATTGCCCACCCCACTTTTAAAGTGTGCATTTTAACCTTTTCCCATTTATTTATTTGTTTGTTTGCTTAATGTTTTACATTTAAATTAATAAAAAATTTCTTGTTATCTAAACCAACATTGAGGCAATATGAAAACTCATGTGACTTGAGGTCTGTCTAAAGTAAAACCTGAATACTAAATTAGTCTTATTTATAGGCTATTAAAATTTGCACAGTGAGCCATAAACCACCCAGCAGGTGGCCGAGGCGCTGAGTGCGTATCAAAACTCATTTCCGGCTAAAGTAACGCTTTATAACCCTTTTCTCAAGGCGAATGCAAAAACTTGACTTCACAGACGACAGCAGGCATGATTTCTTCTCCACATAGCAACACGGATATCACCCCGCCAAGTATTGGTCAATAATTTAATTTAAATGTTATTTCATAGCCAATCAGAAAAGAGCTGCGTTTCTGGTCTACGATCTGATTGGTCAAACCCTCGGGTCAGCGGAGTAGAGAAAGTATAAATAAGCCTCAGAAGTTTCGTCTGCTGCAGTATGTTTGGATGTCAGTGTGTGCGTGTGTAAATGTGTGTTTAGCAGAAGAAGAGGCGTGTTAGTTTATTTATGAGGAAAAGTATAAACTAAGTTATTTTGCACTAAATAATATTTAAGGTGAGTCGATTAATGTCACGAGCATGTGTCTATTAGGTTAGCGATTAAAACTCGGAGTTATATCGGTAACAGATTTTTAAGGGCTTCATTTTGAGACCTTAAAGCTTTAGCGTCCTCAGATAGCTACCTCAGTTAGCCAGCTGTTAATGAGCTCAAATTATCCGCTTGGACTGATGAAATGACGCTACTACGTCTGTTTTCAGGCAGCTTTTCTGAAACCACAGGAAAACGACCGGCTCCAGGATATCATCGCCATGGTTGCTACAAGTACATTAAAACCCAAAAGCAGCGAGTGTGCTGCAGAATTGGCTGAAAGAAGATCTGACCAGGGTTGCGTTAACACAGGTAAGCTTACTGGGGTTTTCTGTTTGTGTAGCTAGCCCGCTAGATGCTGGATACTTCCAGTTGCGGGCTTGTTTATCCCTGTGTGGTGCATGGCTGCAGCAGTCAAGAGGAGGAGGAGGCGGGTACAGATGAAGTCATCCCTTCAGCTTGTCAGCACAGCAGCAGCCTGCGATTAAAGGCAAATGTAACGCAGGCATTTGCAGCACACTGCTACGTTTGTGCTGCATAATATTTGATTTGTTTATTTTTTTTGTTTTTTGTGCAGCTCAGATTCTTGACGGTATTTTTTTTTTTCCTTCACTGACTGTGTTCACGCACTCATACATTGCAGCTGCCAAGCATACAAAAGCAGATCCATGCCTTCGGTCATTGGTGGAGTTTAAAACTTTTTTCCTCCTCTAAATGTTTATCATGCCTTGTTTTCTCAGAGTTGGACTTCTGGGATCACTGCTCAGATGAGCCCCAGAGGACCGCAGATGCCACCGAGGACAGAACCTGTCAGCAGCTGGCTAAGATGTTCGAAAACTGCCTTTCGCGGGCCAAGAAGACGAAGCTACACTGCTCCTCTGTGCTGGTACCGGAGAAGCTAACGCGGAGGATAGCCCGTGAAGTCCTGCGGCTGGCTTCGTGCGAGCCCTGCGGCCTGCGCGGCTCTGTTCTCTACGTCCACCTGGAGCTGGACAATGGCTGCAAGCAGCTCGAACGCATCGTGTACGATGCCACCGTGGTGCCCACGTTTGAGCTGACTCTTGTTTTCAAGCAGGACGGCACCGCCTGGCCCAGCCTGCGGGACTTCTTTTTCATGGGAACCTGCTTTGCCCCGAAATTTAGGCACGCACTTAAACTGAGTCCAGGTTTCCGTCTCGTTAAGAAAAACTGTACTCCTCCTCGGCTGGCACCGTGGTTGAGGAGTGCTGAACTTTTGTGAGGATTAGATTTAAATATCGGGTTTCCCGTGGGGGAACGCACTTGCTGCCCAAATGTAAATGACACTCCGGTGGTGTCATGTTTTCTCAGTGTTTTTGTACAGCGCAGTGTAAACTATTCGCCAGTCAGCTTTGGATGTAAAGTCAGAAGCTTATGCATCAAAGAGCCTGATTGTTCTGGTTTTGGCTTCGTTGTTTAAGTCTTCTTCCTCTTTTTTTTTTTAAATTAGTAAAATTGTAATATTCTGGGTGTTTTTTCTAACAAGAGTTGCTCAAGCGCCACTTAAAATTGTACTTTTTGCAGATGAATGTAAACCTATCCTGAAGTTTGAGAGGGACGTACTGTTGGGTACACTGTTGTTTAAAGACACTAGCCACTTTGTTGAGGCATCTGTGTGTTTCCAGATACGTTGAACGCTCAGCCACAGTGAACACGCCGAGGATCGACTGGGAGTCTGACGTTTAAGTCTTTTGGGGGCCATATTCTGGTTGTGTGACACTGTCGAAGGCTGTGATTGTTCTAAGACTACATGTCTTGTGTAGATGCTGCTGTCATAGTGTGGGTTTCTCACACTATACGGGGAATATGTGGATGCCTTAAATCTCGTACATTTTTTCACTCTGATCACAGCCGTGTCTCTTTGTAAATGTTTTATTGCATTTTTATTTTTATATCCCCCACCCTCCACTGACGTGATGCACCTTTTCAATGCAGAGCCTTTATATATTAAAGGATGGTTCGCCCAAATGTATTTGTTTTAATAATTGTGAAGAAATTACTCAAGATCCAGTGTTTGTCTTTTTGTTTGTTTGTTTTTTTTATTAAACTTTGTTTTCAAATTGATGTTGAGACAAACTAGAACTGTCTATTGGACAATAAAGTCTTTAAACCTTTTTGATGTTCATTTTGATTCCACGTGTGCTCTTTTCTGTTATTGCTACCATGGATATCCTGTCATGGCCGAGCCTGATAAAGTGCAACAATGCACCCTTTAGACAGAACAACAGGCGTTACGAGATCTTGACAAGAATGTGGTGTTTATTTGCTCGGCCCCGACTGTGACAATCGTCAGTTTGAAATTTAAGCGGTGGCAAGCATCTTTTAAGTCCATAGCTGCTATAATGACATGGAAATGACCATGTTGTGATATTCAGTTGTGCATTTCCAAGTATGGTCACGAAGATGATGCACTGAATCTGTGACTGTTACGCAAGGCCTTGTTATGTTTAGTAGGTTATTGATGCTTAAAGGGTGGAGAATGTAATTTCTTTTGCAGAAATGCTCAAAGCTCACTGGCCGCTGCTCGCGTGAACCTGCGGCGTCTGTGGCATTTCATTGTCTGGAATAGTTCGGATTTTAAGACACTTGTGAGAGATGTGAGTCAGATGGATTAAAAGATTGTGACACTGAACCGTAAGGATACACTTCCCATATTTGCTTTAATAACTGATTAGTTCCAAGCTTCAAGGAAGCAGATGACTCATTATTTACAACTTTTTACATTTGTTTAAAAGTTATGGCACCATACTGGTCATGCTCAAATGGTGAAATGCGCTAGAGGGGTTACAGCAAGTTAATGGCAGAGTCGCATGATGTTGTGCAAGATGCACTGCATGCGGTGCTTGCGCAGGACACCGAAGCTCTGATCGTCTTGTCGGCGTCACGCGTAACAACCTCTGATCCCTTTGCTGCGCTAATGTCAGCACGAATCCGGACATGCAAGATTCACAATAAAATATGTGATATACAAAACATGAAACATTCATTACTATGTTTATCATGTTACTATATGCTGTACTTGATCATTTATAGCCGAAAAAAAAAACAAAGTGAAGCCCAAGTTAGAAGTTAATTTCTTTCTATCCTCACTGTTATATAGATTCACCTCAGGGCTCCTCATTCCACCTCATACATCTTATCCTTATAAGATGTATGAGGTGGAATGTCAATAAGTCCCTTGTGACACTGGCAGTCTCCAATTTATGGTGTTTGTCCGTGAAAAGGCAGAGATGGTGAATGCCTCCTGCTGAGGGAGGCCTTGACATGATTAATATCTGGCCTCATGGAAAAGTACTGAGGCCCATGTCATGCTGCTGCAACAAAAAAAAAAAAAAATCTTAGCTGCACTGTACTGGCTTGGCAACTCATTTGCTGAAGCTAGTAAATCTGCTGGCGGTGCTTGATATCCTCGGTGTCAACATGATTCATCTCAGCCCAGCACAGTGTGAGTTACATTGACAGTTGTGAAAGGGGTCTTTTGCTGCCACAGCTGTGGAGTCGATCACACAGACCAGACGGATCCTCGCTGCTTACTCTGCACATACAGTCTGCAGATGTTTATCGGCTTTAAAGTTGCCTCTCCATCCCTAAGGGTTTATGCAAGGCACAGGATAGGCCTATTTGTTACGACTCCTGAGAGATGAACCAGGCACGATTCTATGTTTCCTCCTGGCCCAGAAACTAAGTTCTTTCTGGGAAGATGGAAATCTGATGAACTTACTTAAGGAGAATGCATGCCACTCTGGGACTTGGGGTTATCTGGTAATCCAGATATGTTTACCTGACTTGTGTTTGTTTATATTCTATGTAGGCAATACATTTTCCCCATTGCATCATCATCTTTTGGGTATGTCAGTTCACAAGACATTGCCAATATCACTGGACATAGCATAAACACAGACAAAATACACTGGAGTTAGACCATCTATTTCTATGTCAGCTGCCCTATGATTCTGCAATCTTTATCTCCATATTATACCAGATAACAGAGTAAACTCTATTTGGCAAAACGTCATTTTCTGTGTAGGTGAGATCATAGCAGTCAAGGCAAAACAACCAAAGAAAGTCAGATGTGTTAAAGTGGTTTGGCTTGTAAACACGAGCTTGACCGTTCATGTTTACAAGCTACATCTCATGACGACCGGGTATCAGACTACAGATCTTTAAAACACTCGACTCTTGCAGCCTTTGCAGCAGGTAACGTGACGAAGACTGACATTTAAAATCTACCTTGGCTTGCAAAGCTTCAGTAGCAGTAGAATGTGTTGTGGTGAGCTTAGTTTAGCCTTAAAAATGACAAAATAGAATGGCGACTATAGAAAAACATAAAAATGTGCAGTGCTCTCTTTTTTAGAGCTTTATAAACAGACTAGAAGTATAGGTATGCTGGTGTGAGATATGATCGTTTAGTAGTATACTAGTCTAGCGTAATGGGTTACCCATCTTACTCTGATTTATCCTGGGGAAGGAACTACAATTTTAAGAAACTTACAATCCATTACGACGAGGACTGCATGTATCTTAGGGCTGATTTGATGGATTGAATCAAAATAGATGCATTTCTGTTTTGGGATGTATTATGGTTACACTTCTTTCATAGTCATGTAACACTACTTCAACAGTTACATGAAGGTTTTTGAGCTGTGGAGAATATGTAGCCTCCGAATGGCGTTAAACTGGTCATAAGCATATGATTTACGATTGATACCTCAAGGGTATTGAACTGTAACATACAGGTAGTACCTTCCCAAGAATGTGGTGTCTTATTTCGTCCCTAATGAGACAGCTGATATTTAGTTGTGCAAGGTGCATTATTTTGAGTAGCAAGTACATAGAGATTTTAAATAAACTCTTACGACCGCTCTTGGACGTAATAAAATAGCCCCTGCAGGCGCGTGATGCACAAGTTTAACAGGAGCGTAGACCTAAAAGAAATGGATATTTTGAGATGTTGCTATGCTATTCTCAGTATGTGGATGGACTGGTATCTGAGTGCCACTACAGTGTTTATGTGGCTGCTGTGTGTGACCTTTGCAGGACACTGCCTTCGGAAGGTTTGGAGCTGACAGCTCCTCCATAACAGATTTCTCTGGCATCTCACAGGTGGGCGTTGTCTCACTTCTCACCTTTTACGGCAGAACTGATGGAAGTTGTTTGTCACCTGGGCAATATCTCTGTGATAACTACGGCCCTTTGCACTCATCAGCAATTTGTGCCTGGCCACGACTCGAGTGCAAAGGTGTGGAGATGCATGAATTGAAATTTCGCACTGATGAGCACAGCGAGAAGAATTCAATTAAATCACTGCTAATGAGTCCCCATAAACAGATGCACAGATATAAGCCGTTCATTTTTACACTGAGCATTTTTTCTGCTTCTCACATGGAAAGGCAGGGTAATGTATAAAGATTCCGTGAGGCTATGTGCCAAGAAAAAATACCTCAGGAAAACAAAATAAACTGCCGGCCTGACTCTCGTAAGTGGTGGGAGAACATCTCTCATTTGTTTCACTGGAAGCTTCAGCTGGGTTGCACCGAAATTAAACAGGAAATGCTTTCACGTCACAGATTGTATTGTGTGTCTCGTTGTCTTCCCCTGCAAAGAGTATGCCAGATTCTGTGAGAAGTTGTTTAAATGGATGCACATTTCAGCTGGCAATAAATCGACAGCACTAAATGCACCGGTTTACTTGAAACAGATGAGAATAGCCGGTTCTTTTAAAACAGAACAGCCTTGTTGGAAAGAATAGAAATCATGCTATCATGAATTGCTAATAGTTGTCTGAGAGTGTGTTGGGTTGGGCTAGTGAAACCCCTGCATCTTCAGATCTATTGTGCCTGAGTATTCACCTAATTAACATTTTAAATCTCCCCTTTAAATAAAACCTGACCAAGGCTCCTTTCCTGCTTCCATATTGACTAGCATTATGATTGGAAATAGGGATATATCAACACTGAATTGAGGGCTTTGAATATGGTGGCTATATTTAACCTATATCTTGTTACTTGGCTCATATTATGAAGCAATAGTTTCACCATTCTTTATACAGGGAAAAAGGTGCCCTCCGGATCTATTCTCAGAAATTAACCAGGTGTTTTTAATGTCAGTGTCCGGGCCCGGTGGTTATACTGCTACAAATACAACAATCACTGCTAAAACGTGCAAGAAAAGACCAGGATCTGGTTTATAAAGCTTTGATTCAGGAGGTGTTGTGACCCTGCTTTGAAAGCACGGGTAGACCGTGCATCATACTGCCATCTAGTGGAGGCAATGAACGACCGCAACATTAGACTAAAAAGATTTGTCTTTAAAAACGAAGCATATTTTATTACACACGATCCTCACGTGTTCTAATTCTTCGTTTTTGTACTTTTTATTGCTAGAGTAAAACATCGTGAAACGGCACATGGGGAAACAGAGAGGCGCCCTCCTTCAAGCTTTTGCTCTGAAAGTCTACAGGAAGTCTCATTCTGGAAAAGTTAATTGATGATCGTGCCCAAGCGGTTACCAGGGGCAACGCAAGCGCTAGATGAAAACTCACAGTCACTTAAATTTGACCTCCAACTCGAAAATTGTGTTACTGTTCGGAAATGCCTCCAAAGGACGCTAAAAAGGGCTCTGATAAAAAGCCCAGCACTGCTGGAGGCGCGGTTAATCAAAACTGGGAGACTGGGCTCATTAAAGCGGAGTTTGAAGAGGTTTGTCGTCTCTCTGACTGCTTTATTTGGCTTAACTTCATTTGTTTGTTGCAAACATATATTTTTCACACTCGGAGACTCTCGCAGTGGTCAGGTGCTCAGCGCTCAGCCAGTACAGGTAGATTAGAGCAAAGGCAGGCTTTAAAACGGTGTGATTGAGACGGTGTCAAAATTATTAACGAAGTCACTCGGTCACTGTGTGAATATTTGTGTTTTCGTTATTTTTGTTTGCGTTAGGATAAAACTTTCAGACCGGAAGTCGTAGTTGTAGTTTATCTCTCTCTCTCTCTCTCTCTCTCTCTCTCTCTCTCTCTCTCATATATATATATATATATATATATATATATATATATATATATATATATATATATATATATATATATATATATATATATATATATTCTCTTTTCATCTCAGCAGAGATTGTGTGATTGGTGAGCCTAGCCCGAGCTATCAGTTAGCTGCACAAAGATGAAATGCAGTACTGTAAGCTGTAGCGGTTGACTATGATATTCGTGTATCGGCAGTAGTATTTTGTAAAACCTGCTGGCCTCCCCAGGACTCGTGGCGGCCCTGTGTGTCTGTTGTGGTTGGCAGAGGTCCGGAGGAGGAGGAACTGGTCCAGGCTTTGGCTTTGGCCGTACAGCAACCACAACGCAAACTTTTCAGCTTGCTAACTTGTGACGACGCGCTTGCAAAGGTACACTAACTTTGTTTCAAACTCTTTTCATTAGCGGGGCCTTTTGTGTTGATGTGCAGCTCTTTGTTTTTATTTTTGCATGCCCCTAGTCTAGCTTTACATTGTTTACTCTTCAAAATTATCCTTAATTGTCTCTAGAAAGGTGTAAGAAAGCGCCTTTGTGCAGGATGATCGAGGGTTCGAGTCCACCAGCTGACCTGTGTGGATTCTTTGACTTCCCCTTTAATAAAACCGTTATACTACTGCTGCAGTGCTGTGGCATGACTATATTTTTCACAAATTCAATTTTAGTTTTTTTTTTAATGTTTTATTGAACAATAATTTGATTTTTTTTAAGTTAGCATTTTATTGCTCTCAGCTATGTGTTGATCTACGCGTTTATTTTAGTTGTCGGTATTACTAATATTATTAGCATCTTTTGCTGCACTTGTCAACAGCATAACTGGCTACGTTGATGAAAACTGAGAATACTAACTGTCATCAACTATTCACCTTTTAAGCTGCCATTGCTTCTCTGTACAGATCCATGAACTGGGGAATCCCAAAGCAAAAAAACCTGATGATGCCCCCATGTTCTATCAGGTAGGCTTGGGAGGTTTTGCAGGAGTGAATTTGCACACCATGTGTTTCAGTGTAACAGTGATTGTGTGTGCGCATTTAAAAAAAAATTTTTTTTTGTAGGTTACAGAGCCTGCTAAGCTGCTGCTCGATGCAAGGGAGGAGATTCCCTGTGATCTGATGGCAAAAATACTGAAGTTCCACCTGCTACTTATTAAAGCCAGTGATCAGCAGAGGTTGGACACTAACCAGGTAAATGGCTTGTTATATAAGTGGTTCTAATTGTTAATAAAGCTGCTTTCAGCTGCTCCCTTATCACAGCAGGTAGTTTCACATGTTTGATTTGCCAGAGTTTGTTTTGTTTTTTTTTAAAGCTCTTCCTGACACAGCCTCAAGCGAGATTTGTGTCTTTAGCCGGACTCAAACCGATAACCTTTTGCTTGCCAAGCGCACGTGTAAATCACTACTCTAATGATTCCTTTATACTTTCCTAACAGCGTCGACCTGGAGCGAAATTTCACTCCTGCCTTCATTGTTTAATTCAGGACAGCTTTTGCACAGCCAGCGATATGATTCAGAGTTGTAGGTAAAAATATTTTGATAAGATGTTCCTCAGGGTCATGTTTTTAAAACTGTATTGTGTTGACCCGCCTTTAAGGCTGAGGGGGATAAGGCAGCGGTCCCTAATAAAAAGGGAAAGGGTCCTCCCACACCCCTGATACCGCCCAAGGAGAAGAAGACCAAGCTGAAACGCAGGGGTGAAGTTGAGCCGCCTACTTTTAAAGGTAAAGGCTGATTAAAAACAATTGTGCTAAATGTCTAAAATTACTCTAGTGTAGCTCGACTGCGTCACTGCCATAAGTAATGCCTTTGTGCAGACTGTCGCATGCTTTAAAATTTTGCGCACACTGACTTTGTCTGTTGGTCATAGATGATGAGCCAGAGTGGGGTCCTCAACGCTATATTCTATTACTGGGCTTCTACCAGCCGCACCTGATAGCAGGGCTCGATGCCATCGGTGTTCATGTATCTAATGTCATCAAACTGCGTTTGGAGCGCGGCCGAAACATCGAGGGGCAGCAGGACCGAGACAGCTGTGAGGGAAATGAGCAGCGTCTTGGCGATTCTCCAGTTTTGGATGCGGGTAAGGAGTCTTCAGTAAACAGTAGATTTATCGTATGTTGTAATTTACACCATCCCATCATTTCCTCTGTGTGTGCTAGAAGCTGTGCACGCCAGGAAGCTGGACCGATTCTGGTCAGGTCTGAGACCAGTTTTGGACAGTGGGCCACCAGACTCCAAACTCCATGATGTGGTTCAGCTCAGCTACACTGTTCCTGACTTTATGCTTGACTTTCACGCACAAGACCCTAAGACTGTGGTCCGTAAGGGTTTAACACGTCTATTCTTACTGTTAAGTTTACGATTTATAATATTGCACGTTATCCAGTTACTATATCTCTTTTGTTATATTTGAGCATCACATTACATGTGACCTGCCTTTCACTTGCCTGTACTGTATGTCCAGCTGGAGTTGGGAAGCCAAATCTTTGACGGTGTGGCCAGTCTTATCTACGACTGCCTGAACGTGAGAAGGCAATATCAGCAATACCGAAACAATCTCAAACTCATCGATGTGCCTGTTCTTGGCTTGTATCCAGAGCCTGTGGAGGTAAGCATGCAGTTTGAGTTAGCTGTCAGTGTTCTTATACCTAAATTGATTTGTCTTATAATAGATTGCTGTAGCAGAGGATGGTTTCGATCCATCGACCTCTGGGTTATGGGCCCAGCACGCTTCCGCTGCTCCACTCTGCTTACACCCCAGCTGGTAGTCTGGAACCTGCAATTCATGACTTAAGAGACCAGTGTCTCATCCATTAGGGCACATGGAGTGGCTGTAAGGCACTGGGTACAAACCAGTGTTCACTGCCCTGCACTTAACCCTGCATTTTTGGCATGTTAAAAACCCAAAGACGTACAATTACATTATGAAAATAAAAAAATACTGATATTCTAGTAGCTAGATGTGTGAAAGTGTCTTTCAGGATGTATATTGAGGAGGATAGCGCTAGTCTGAAATAAATGCTCTCACAGTCAGCCCTTTTTATTTGAATAAACACTGCAAACAATCACTGGTCCTGAACCTCTGCACTGACATCCTTATTTTTCTGTTTCTGGTGCCAGGTTGTGCCAGCAGTTCCCACAACTCCGCTCTCCAAGAAGAAGTCAGTCCACGAGGAAGTCGCAACAGACCAAAGTGAAACTTTCTTCTTGTTATCAGTCCTTTGCAGTATTTCTGGTATAGTCTTGTTTGTCATTTTGAATTAAACCTCCTAATGAGAATTTCCTCTTTTCTATGGTTCCTTTTTGGTGGATAGAGACCAGGCTGCCTCCTCTCTCTGTAGATGTGGACATGTGTTACTATAACAGCCTGCTGGACCTGGTTCCTCCTGAGGCCTGCTCTGCGCCTTTGATCTTGCACTGTATGCTGGAACAGGTATGTTTGCATTTGGTTGTGTAGATGTGTAGTTTTGCTCCGTCACTAACTGTGTGTGAAAGCAGCAGTTTGTGACAGGTAAATATTGTGTGACTGATTATTGAATAACTAAAATGAGCACTAAGGGACACATATCAGAATTTGTACTGTTTGTATGTCTAGGTGGTGGTGTCTGCAGAGCAGTCCTTGTCTACCCTGCCACATGTGACTGAGGAGTCCAAACCTGTCAGTGGTCCCTGGTTAGACCATCAACTGGTCAGCTATATGCTCCAAAGATTCTTACCTCTGATACACACAGAAGAGGAGAGACACTGCTTGTTAAATAACCTCCTAACTACAGTACAGAATGAAGAGGATAAGAAGGTATAGTTACTGCATTATAATACACATAATTCATATAGCTACAGTGCTCTACATGAAGCATTGGTGGTTCAGTGGTAGAATTCTCGCCTGCCACGCGGGAGGCCCGGGTTCGATTCCCGGCCAATGCAGCACTTTTCCCCCCATCCCTTAACCAGAAGGTGCTGCGTCTCACAGAAAGAGAAGGCTCATATTTCAGTGGGCAGGATTAGTGTCAAACACTTAAAGCTGAATAGCAAATCCACACCAGCTCCGTTGTGCAGTGGTTGAAGCCTCCCTGACCATCATGTGCCTCTAAATAGGCAATGC
>JAMQGT020005383.1:0-14081 GCA_024447675.2 Pterophyllum scalare
CGGCGCACAAAAAGAGCGTAGTAAACTCTCTCTCAGACCTAATCCCACCAGTCCTTTTTTGATGGCACTCCCCCTTGCCCTCCTCTCCTCTTTTCTCCCTTCACTATCTCTCTTTTAGGCTGCTGGGGGGACACTTCACTTCTCTGATTGCCACATAGCTTTTTATCACCATGGCCTTCAATTTGGGGGGCAGCTGTTGGTAGAGGGGGTGTCCTTTTTTTCTCCTGTTCTTTATACCTCTGATTCCAACTCTCTTTTTCGTTTCTCTCTCCCTTCGTCTCCTTTTTTGGCTCCTTCTCCCTTTCTCTCTGTATCATTTACAGTCATTTTCTGGCAATTAAAATGGAGCGCTGCTGCAGGATTTTCGCCTGCAGTGCAACACTACAGTGCTGATGAATAATTCTTCACCCTGCAAACTGGAAAGCTAGCCTTTCTTTCATGTCGGCCCTTTGTTGATTTACCATTAAAACTTACTGCACCGTGCTATGAGTGGAGGACCCAGCTCTGCGGGAACTGGCAAAAAGCAAAAATGAGGATGAAGCAGATATGTGTACATATGCCTTAGGGTCTTTTTTCAGCCTAGAATGAGGAAGTCACTGAATTATGTTTGTGTGTCTTATATATTTGTGTTTATGGTTCAGATTTATGGTGCATAAGGCATCTTTATTTAAGTCCACTGTCTCATTCTATACCACTTAGGTGTTATGTTAATTTTTCTTATCAGTGGTTTTCATTATGGAGCTTAGATGCATTGTGTACGTGATTAGGTGTCATTCATCTCTGTTTCTTGCACTTGTGCGCGCACACACACACATACACACACACACTCCCACTCTCTCTTTCTCTATCATGCACACAGCAAGCAGTGACTGATGTGTGGGGCGCACTGGCTATATATGCAGGGTGGTGTTGGCAGTATGTTAAATGATGTAGGTCTCCAGGCCAGCCCAGCTCTGGGCTATTTTCTGTTAGCAACATCCCACTGTGGACTCTTCACTGCTTTAAAGAATTTTATCTCTGTTGTCCCAATAGACAACAATAAAACTTTCTATTTGGCATATAAAGCATCACAATGATATATTAAAGAAAAGATGTGCACAATTACTTATACGGAATAAGCTAAGAAAGCAGCCAGTGAGTTGATTGAATTTGTCATATTTCCAGTATTTGAATTTCCCATACCAAATGACCGTTTCTTTGGAGACTGCTCTCAAATGTGACTGCCTCTAGTTTTGTAAATATCATCTGTTCTGTTTAGATAAATTACAACATAGCTTAAAACAAACTATGTCTGCAGAATATGTGTGTCATACTACAGTGAAAAGAAGGTTAATTCAGAAGTTTATTCTTTTCTTTCTGTTACCCACATCCAAACATTTTCTGATCCCTTTAAAGTAAAAAATTAATAATCAGGAAGCTAGAAGAAAAAATTTCATAAGTGAATTTGGAAAAAGGGGAAAAATAATCAAAACAAATAATTGATTATCATAGTATAACTGCCGATTATTATTTTAATTATTATTTTTATTTTTAGAAACCGATAGAGTGATTAATCATTGGGGCTGTTTAATTAAGTTTCTCTGAACTTCTGCATGCATGCACATGTCAGAGGCAGAGGATGCAACTGTTAAGTACTCACATGCCCAAAATCTGACGTGAGACGCATCAGCCTTTTTTTTGGTACTGTCCTATTAACACTAGAGAAATACACACCACCACTTGGCATCATCAGTATGGATACATTTTACCTATTGATCGCGCTTCAAGCCTACATCTGGTTAGTGTCTACAGCTTACAGTCAGCTGTTACAGTGGGTTCAGCCACTCTCTTCTTCTAGCACAAGATTATATTTATTTCAGAATAGAGAAGTGTAGCTGGAGAGAAGTTTGTCCACTTAAATAATTAGAATGAATCAAAAGTTGTTTGTGAAGTTTGAAAAGCTTTAACCCTGGCTAGAGGGGTCGAATTAGGGCCTGAGAAGACGTATCTTCCCGCTATGTCATCTGGCTCAGTAGTTGTCCTCCAGTCAGTTATATTGGCTTCAGCATATTGAACAGCAAATGTGAACACACACTTGTTCGGATTCACTGGCAGGTGCACACATGAACAAGCAAACACTGGCTTGCACATGCAAGTACACACACACACACACACACACACACACACACAAACATGCACACAGTAAACAAACAAACACTCTATTTTTCACACTGTCACACTCACATGGACACAGTCATGCACTGAAGAGATAATGGTGGCCAGAGGCGGTCTGAGCACCCCCCCCCCCATCTCTCTCCCTCTCTCTCGCTTCATGTCTCTGAGGCAGAAAGCGTGCTCTGGTCCTCACTGTCTGTTAGATTTGATCACCATCACCCAACTGCAACGGACAGTGCACAGCTCAGCTCATTGAAACACGCACACATACAGCCACTGTGCCAGAGGATATTACATGCAGTGTCTGACACCTCTAAATAAGTGTTTACTCTTTGTGTGTGTGTGTGTGTGTGTGTGTGTGTGTGTGTGCGTGTGTGTTTGTGTGTGTGTGTGTGTGCGTGCATGCATGTGTGTGTTTGCATGCACATGTCTATTTGCATTTTTTCTTTTTGCCTATATGGGTGCTTCTCCATCCAGAACTGTTTGTGTATATGTGCGCACACACGCACAACACACACACACACACACACACACACACACACACACACACACACACACACCACGCCAGACAACAGTCCTATGAAATGTATCCAAAATGATCATCACCCATTGCCTGCTTCTACATGGGTGTCTCCATCATTAACATAGGCAGCATATAATTTTATGATGTTCAACTGCTCATTTGGATTAAAATGTCTACATCATATGTATTTGCAAGTGAAATACAACTTAACTGTTTGATGATTAAATGAGAAAATCTAAATAAAAAAATGTGAATGAAATTCTGTCTGATGTGGAGTTTTTAGAGTTGTGGCAGTTTTAAAAAATCTAAACATATTGCTGTGAGAGCTCAAGGTAAAACACATTACTTTTTATAATGTTGTATATTTTTATTTTTATTGCTCTCCCTTTTTTCTCTTCAGTCACATATAGACACAAAAGCTCACACACAGCTATATCTTATTCAGCTGTCACAGACAAGAGGCTGCAAACTGTTTGTGCATGTATATGCCTACATGTACCCATGTGCTTACATATATATCGGTCTGCATAGAGATTTTAATAAGACAGAAGAGAGGGGGGGTACAGTAAATCCTACATCAGAGCACGCCCATCTCTGAGACCCGAGGGTGCCATGCTATGATTGACAGGTCTCCTTTCACTGGCGCTGTCGGACGCTGGGATGGATTAGGGCCGTCTCGCCCTAAAGGGCCATTGTGGTTCCACGTCTCCCAGCTGCTTCACTATGCACCCCTCTCCAAAACTGAGGAGGGGCTCTTGTGAGCGAGGTTGGGTATTAGGATGATGAGGTTTGCGTGGCACTGGCTTGCTTGACCTTCTCTCTTAATTGTCTGAGCTGTTAAAATGGAAGCATGTTACCATTTAAATGAACACTTTGTATTGTTTTATTTCTGGAAGTATTGCTTTAAAGCCATGTGTCTGGGTGTTTGCATTTGGCTTAAGAATATATTCCAGACTCCTCTCAACTAGTCTCCATGCTGAAATAAGTCTAGGTGTGTTGCCGTAGTGGCCTGCAGCTCTGCCTCTACTCTGATGTACATTGGAGGGCCCTTGAACCCAGGGATCGTATTCATAAAGCCTCAAAGAACAAAGTGTTGCTCCCAGTGATGAAATTTTAAGAAAATTCTTCAAATTGTGATGCTTTCTAAGAAATTCCCCTCACAGTCAAGACTAGATGTTGGTAAAGATAAAAGTTATTCACAAAGGATTTTAGGCCTTAAGATAGCACATAAGGTGAAAAAGTGTTAGGAGTAGGAAGAAGGACTTTTAAGAGGTTTAAGAGTCTTAACCAGAGGAGAAAAAGAGGTATGGAAAATATTCTCCAAATGCTGAAGGACAGTGAACTAATGAAACGTTACACATTTGATTGTGCAGGGATAATGTTTGTGGTCTAGCTCATTAGAAATGCACACGCATCTTCCACTCAACACTCAGATATTTGGAAGCTGGAAAAATGCAACAATGCAGCAATGATGACTTGGATCTGTCGCAACCTTCCATCAGCAGAGTAATCACACAAACAATTACAGCACTTTCACAGTCTCATACTGTGACATAGTTCATTTCACCACAGAAATTGGTAAAAGCTGAGACTTTTCCCCCATTTCCCACATCGTTAATATCAAATAGATTAAATGCTAAAATTACCAGCATGGTCAATAAACATAAACAAATAAATATAACTACCAGCATGTGAACAGGCTGTTGTGAAGGTAGGTCTGTGTTTTTACATTTTATAGGCTACTTTTTAAAGTGCACTTCATTCAGAGATACTCTCCATAAAATTGTATTCACATTAAAATAAAATAGCTTTAATAGAGATTCAATTCTATGACTCACTAAAAGTGAATTCTGATTTTTTTTTAACCTGATCTGAGACATAGCAAAGGGCTAATCATACCGCCTCAGTTTCAGCTCCATCCATGCTTCATGTTGCTCTGAGAATTTTCCTAAAGCACTCCTATGCTAGGACCTCTTATTCAATAGGCGCTCAGTGACAGTATTCACGTTTTTGTTAACACTGTCCCATACATGTGAAGCACTACAGTCTTAAGCCTTCAGAAAATAGTTTTAAACAGTGCATTAACCCTGCTGATTAACTGGCTTTCAACATCTCTTTGACATGACATGACACTGTATTTAATTATTAGTTTTTCATAATTAGCATATGATAATGTCAAAGGAAATTAAAAATGATCACAATGTCCCATTATGGTGACTTGATATCCTTTTGAGGACAAAAGTCAAACCCCCAAAATGTAAACCATTAATTCTGAGTGTAGCAAATTACAGTCAGTGCGAGAACAAGCAGTGTTTTTGGAAATAAATGTAAAACACTCTGAAGTTTTGGAGACACACTTGTGTGTATCTGTGTGTCCATATGTAAGAGAAAACTCGAGAGAGGTGAAGAGATTTCACTACATGCATATGTGCCAGTATTTTGACCTTTCCAACCTTTCTGCTTCTTCCCTGGGGTTTTCCATCCGCTTCCAAAGAGGCCTTGTGGGGAGTTCCCAACATGGGATCCTTCTGGGTTATGAGACCCCTGGCGTGTATGCTGGGCAGGGTGGACTGGCTGGCACTGCGGCAGTACTGGCACAGAGCTTTGCCAGGAAAGGCAATGCCAGAAGCCTGCCACACTCCTGCTGAGAACCTCCCAGGCAATTAGACTGCTGCAGCAGTGAGCTGCCGTCTGAACTGTAAAGCAGAGGAAGAGAAGACCAGCGATTAGCAAAGTACACCAGTTTGTGTTGACACTGTGTTGACACAGCCAATCGACTGAGTGTAAACAGACATATTGTTTCTGGTTAAAGAGAGCATACTGTTAACATGCAGCCCCCTAGCCCTACTTGTAAGCATTTTGTTCACAAAGTGTGCGCAATATAATAAGTCCTTGGAAGAAGAGCCTTGATGTGATATGTGCAAAGGGTGAAAAAAGTTGCCCTCCTTCTATCCGTGTCCCTGTCACCCCAGCGGAAAAAGGAGTGGATCACTCTCAGTCTCAGTGTCTCTTTTCCTTTCTCTTCTTTCCATCTCTCTGTCTGATGAAAGAGGAGCTATGATCGTTTCGACAACAAAGGGGCCAGCCGCTTGTGTTTGGATGAGACTCTCCTTTCTTCTCTCCTTCCTCCTCCTTCTCTATCTATTTCTGCTAACCCCCTCTGATCTCACTTACTCTCTCCTTCCTCTGTGCCACCCCCCAACCCTTCTCCCCTCCTCACATTCTCCCTCCCTGCCTGCTCTATCTCTTGCTGCCTGATGCTACTCTCTGGCATTGCTCCTCCGTTCTTCGTTAGGGCCTCAGCGATACAATCAGGGGATGGAATTAAAAATCAGAAAGTGTCCTTGTCGAAGAGACACCCCGGATGGCGCACTTTGATGTCTCCTCAGAAATTTGAAATTCATATGTTGTCACACTTGATTTTATTCCCCCTTACTATTTCTCTCTCACTCTCTCGCTCTCTTTTACTCTTTCTCTTTCTCTTTTTCCTTTTCTTCTTCTTCTTACTCCTCTTCTCTGTCAAGTGCCATCATGTACTATTCAGCAGAAAGAGAGAAACGAGGAAAATAGAGAACGTAAAAAGCATTGTACCAGTGTTTCTGAAAGACCTTTCTTGTCTTTTATTTTTCATGTTTTTACTTTCTGAAGAAGGCGGGAAGATATAATAAATCATTCAATTTCCTTTTGATTGTAGGTGCTGGGGTGCGTGGGTTTAGAGGTAGAAGACAGGAAGTAAGGGACCACAGGATGGGGTGGAGATGTGGTGGCGGGCCACTTTGATGTGATTTCAGAACTCTGCACCAAGTCAAAGCTATTTGACAGAGTGAGAAAAGTGTGGCTGCCACACACTAGTACACACACATTTTCAGACAGGCACATAATGCCTTTGGCTGGAACCCCAACATAAACAAATAAATGTTCATGCTGTATGAGTTTCCCCACAGCCCATGGCTTCCTCAAGCCTTCAAAATGAAGGACAGGAGTTTGGATATAATCCTGTTGGGATTTCAATGAACATCAAAATGTTAATTTTACACTAAAAACAATGTGAGTCACTGTGTGCATATGTGTGAATGCATTATTGAGATCTAAAGGAATTCTTCTTGTAAGAAGTGTGGAAGATTAATTAGATTTGAGTCAATGACATTAATAAACAGTAGCCGTCCAAAATAAATCTAAAGCGCTGGATTTGGGTATGACACATTTCTGGACATATTTCTTGTCTTCAAGAAAATGAGGGGGCACATCACCAGGTCCTTGATGGTCCCTCCCAAGACAGTTACAAATGGGCACGAAGGTGGGGTGGCGAGGACTGGGGAATTGGGTAGGAGTTGGGGGGAGGTGGTGTGTGGGTTGGGGGTTGTGGGTGGGGGGGATGGGGGTGGGGCGGGGATGGAGGACGTGGATGGGGAGTCCCATCGGTCCACTACATCCCAGATTCATCATTAATCACTCCTGCTGAGCCCCTCACACCCTCCCACTCCTCCTTGCCACCCTTGTCTTCCACCTATAAGACCCACTCCCCAAGGCAATGGCAACCCATCCCTGCTGCCCTTTCTCCCCCATCAGCACCACCCACAACACTTGCCCCTCCTCAAAACAACAATTTCTCTTATCTAGCATTTTGGGAAAAGTCACCCTTCTTTGTCCTGAGATCTCTTTCTCTCTGTTTGTATCGTCATATACCCCCCCTTTAGTCCTCTCCCCTCTCACTCTCCATCTGTGTGCCCCCCCTGTACTTTTTTTCTCTCTTCTTCTTGTTTTCTCCCTTTCTCTTTGTGAAAAATGGGTTTTAATAAAAGCTGACAGAGCAATGAAATTAAAGGAGTGCATCCCATGGCCAGCTATAGCTCCAGCATGAGCATGGCACTGATATATTTAAAACAGGGCCTTAATTCAGTAGCCTGTGTGTGCCTTACATCACCAGGGCTCTGCAGTGTTATCAGAGTCATTATTACTCCTTGACATCATATTGTTGTAAAAAAAAGAAAAGAAGAAAGAACATAGTTATAGCTGGCATCAGATGAGACAAACATTTAGCAGCCCCTTCGTCCTTGTGCCAACAGTGACTCCTATAAAACAGTTTATACCATTGACCCTATTAGCAGATATTAGCCCCTTCTCCCATGTTGCCTCATTATAGCCCCAGATCATAATAAAAAAGGGGGTCGGGATGGAGGAAGTTGTTGGAAACAGAAAGGGAGTGTGCGTCTTTTCCAAGGGAATCCTTCCATAAGGAATAACTGACATGGAGGACTTACCCACGCCTTGATAGCTCTCACTAGACGTTAGAAAGCATTGTTTTGTTGGATTACAGGGTTAGGAGGGGAACCTAATCCCCTAATTTTTAATCTCTCTTGATTCCAGAGAGATGTATAAGAGAGTAGGCGGCTTCCCTGACACAGCTTGGGTAGGTGGGTTATAGAGAGGAGGGGGTGGAGGAGGGCTGAGGGGATAAGCGGGTAGGTTTCTTAACAAAGGGAATATGGTAATACTACTTTAAGGAACTGTGAGGACAACATGAGAAATCTTTCAATGTAATATTAGACAATTTCAGTCACTGTAAACTTACAAATCACAAAATGCTATAAAGTGCTAGAAAAGTTACCAAACTCAAAATATCAAAAGTGAAATCAAAAGTAGAAGATAGCAGCTTATGGCTTCCTTGTAACAGAAGTGATTCCAATTCTATTTGCAGGCTGCACACTACACAACATTCAAAATCGCCATGTGACAGTGATAACATATCCTTCTCCCAAAACATTTCTGCTTTGTCATTTCATACCCTCACCACCATGTGTCTGGATGTGTGGATAATTTCTCAGACAGCTTAGGGTGACAAGCTTTTGGGACGGTGGGATAAGTTGTCTGGCAGCTCATCCCTATAATCTGTGAAGGATATACAGGGCCTCCCCAGGCAGGATACAGGGACTGTTCACCTGCAGCATTAGCTAAATAAGATTAGGAGCCGGACTAGAACCCAAACACTTGCTGTGGGCTACTTTATATATATATATATATATATATATATATATATTGCTCTATTGTATGTTGTGTGTGTGTGTGTGTGTGTGTGTGCGTGTGTGTATGTGTATATACAGGGGTTGGACAATGAACCTGAAACACCTGGTTTTAGACCACAATAATTTTTTTAGTGTGGTGTAGGGCCTCCTTTTGTGGCCAATACAGCGTCAATTCATCTTGGGAATGACATATACAAGTCCTGCACAGTGGTCAGAGGGATTTTAAGCCATTCTTCTTGCAGGATAGTGGCCAGGTCACGACGTGATGCTGGTGGAGGAACACGTTTCCTGACTTGTTCCTCCAAAACACCCCAAAGTGGCTCAATAATATTTAGATCTGGTGACTGTGCAGGCCATGGGAGATGTTGAACTTCACTTTCATTTTCATCAAACCAATCTTTCACCAGTCTTGCTGTATGTATTGGTGCATTGTCATCCTGATGCACGGCACTGCCTTCAGGATACAATTTTTGAACCATTGGATGCACATGGTCCTCCAGAATGGTTCGGTAGTCCTTGGCAGTGACGCGCCCATCTAGCACAAGTATTGGGCCAAGGGAATGCCATGCTATGGCAGCCCAAACCATCACTGATCCACCCCCATGCTTCACTCTGGGCATGCAACAGTCTGGGTGGTACGCTTCTTTGGGGCTTCTCCACACTGTAACTCTCCCGGATGTGGGGAAAACAGTAAAGGTGGACTCATCAGAGAACAACACATGTTACACATTGTCCACGGCCCAAGATTTGCGCTCCTTGCACCATTGAAACTGATGATGAAGAATGGCCACCAGGCTGGTCCAATTTAGCCTTGAAACCTCCCAACACTAAAATGACAGGTGTTTCAGTTTCATTGTCCAACCCCTGTATATATATATATATATATATATATATATATATATATATATATATATATATATATATATATATATAATGTGTGTGTGTGTATGTATATATATGGAACACATTTTGGAATGGGATTTCAAAATCCAGTTGATGCACAAAAACATGGGAAGGAGGACTGTAGGGACATCAAACCTCCTCATGGGTTCAAATGAAGGCCTCTTTCAAATGTAAAGTTAGCTCCAGAGCTGGCAAGAGATGGAACAGGAAAGGATAGAAGCAGGGATAGAAAAAGAAGGGTGGTCATAACGAACACAGGGAGTTAGAAATCATTGCGTCCAATCATGGAGTAACCTTGGACGGCTTCCAGTGTGACTGAGAGAGTGAGGGAGTGATGGGGTCTTGGAGCCTGGCCAAGTGAAGCCTTTTGTGCCAGCAGCCGCCACATTCCAATCAGCCACAGATATTTATACTCCAGGCCTAATTGAAAGGTTGGCTTGTGAACCATCTGCATGCACCCACAATCCAACTCCCCCTTCAACACACATCCACACACACAGACAGACACACTCCTTAGTGCCCAGATGCATCTGAGACACAGTCAGCTTTGACCCACAGAGGTGGGAGGCCATGCATGCTGCATTTTTGACAGTTAACATCCCAACACATCAAAAATGCAAAGACTGACTTATGGCAAAACCCCTTCTAGCAAAGGTTAATTTCAGATTTTTTTCTAGCAAAGAGAAATGGGCAAAGGAATGATGCTCAGGAAGTTCACCCCGAGCCACTGCCCCTACATAAGCCTATGTTCCTTTCAGTAGGATCAACATTCACATAATAGCAACATGAGGTAGATAGACATGGGAAGTTGATTTTTTTTTTTATTTTTTTTATCTAGTGTTAATTTTGACAAAGTGGGCCAATGAACCTGCAGCCAGTAATACTGTGCAGCTGAGGGAGTCTGGCAGTTGATAAAAGCAACTCAGCACCAGGGTGAGATAAATGACTTGATGATTGATTACTGCCTAAAGCAGAAAAATGAGAAAAGCACAAAACCAGTCAGTGTTTGTGTCATGAACATTTTCTCACAGTACCTTCTTTAAATCACACAGTGATGACTGGGTTGCTGTTGCATTTCAGGTAGGTGTTAAAAGTGATCAAACAAAGGCACAATTTTTTCAGTGGCATCATATCCACCTCTCTGCTGCACAGCTTCTAGCCGGGTGCTGAAATTCAGGAAAAGATAACAGTGACAAAATGGAGAGTAAAGTAGTTGCTCAGTACTTTACAGTGAAGACTTAAAAATCAAGTTAACACAATGTAAATTACATTTGATGATCATATATTAAATTAAAATATTTAATTTTAACCTAGCTAGAATTCACCTTACCCCTGATGCTGAAATTGAATTAAATGAAATCTATTCAAAAATACTTAACTAAAACTTTAACTAAGTGACTAACAACATGCCAAACAGCAAGCCAATATAGGACTCCAGGGAGTCTTCGAACTGTGAAACATAAATATTAGACTTCTGCTTCACAATCAGTGAAATGCACAAGAGGCTCATGGGATCGGGTAACTAAACCCACTGATTAATGCACAATTAGTGTTGTGTTTTGTCAGTTAACGGGATGGGCTGATGGAGTTTACAGCAATGGTGAGGAGTGTGCTAAAGCTTCTCGGCGGGCATCCAGCTGGCCCTTTGCTCATCTCTGGGATGTGTTAGGCTTCTATTGCCAGCTGGCACTGGAACACACCACCATGTTCATTCATGACAGGCATCTCCAAAAACTTGCGAAAAACCTGGTGATTCTTGAATGCTCTTTTTTGCAAGATGCTTTCAAAATGTGCAAAAAGAAAAAAAAAATCTAAAAAGAAAGAAAGGGAGAACACCTTTTAATGTTTTCTAAGCCAAGGACATTTGGGGAGACTTAGAAAAGATTATTCAATATGCTGCCCAAAACATTATTTATGTGTGTCTTTCTATGATGCTTCTCACATTTACATTGCTACAGAAAAAAAAGACTAAAAAGCTTTGCCTCATACCCACTGTCCTTATCATATGCTACTGTATATGCTAATTGTGTCCCTGCTTGGAGTATGTTCTATGTTTTAAATAGAAAATGACAAAATTAAGAAATATTTTAAAATGTCAGCATGAAATGGTTCAATTTTTTGAGTGCGATCTTGATGGATGTTTATGTTTCTGAATAAAAAAAACGAAACAATGGAGTTGGTGAAGCTGCTCACAGCTTGTTTTTTTTTGTTTTTGTTTTTTTAATGTGGAAACAGCCTTGAACAGAAAAACCATTAAGTAAAAGTAATTGACAGCGCCTGCTTACATCTTTTCGGTTAAAAAAAATTGCAGTACTTTGTCAGTGGTGGTATCCTTTAAGCAGAAAAATGTGCTTAAAAAGTATCACATTTTAAGTAATAAGTCACTATATAAAATTTGGCAACATGTCCTGTTTTATCTTCCATCTAACCAGTTCAGAGTAGTGGACGGGTGCAGCCTATCCCAGCTGTCATACGGCAAGAGGTAGGGTACAGGGTCGCCAGTCAGGTGATCTGTCCAGGTTGATACATAGAGACAGACAACAAGCACGCTCACATTCACACCTACAATCAATTTAGAATCACCAATTAACCTAACTCCCCGCATGTTTTTGGACTGTGGCAGGAAGCCGGACTACCCACGAAGACACAGGGAGAACATGCAAACTTCACACAGAAAGGCCCCAGACTGGATTCAAGCCCAGAACCTTCTTTCTGGAAGGAGACGGTGCTAACCACTACACCACCACTACTAAACCCCGTTTTATCAGAGTGTAAATTTTCTACCTGCAAAGACAAATAAATAACAAATACACAATATATCCTGCTGACATGTAGTGCAGCAAATTTAAAAAATAAATATTAAAGTACACTTAAAGAAATTCATGCTCCAGTAGTATCCAGCGTATATGATCTATAGACCACAGCGTATTTGTATGCAGTATGGAATTAGGACAGAGCTGCAGCATGCAGAATTGTGCTTTTTTGCTCTACCCAGAAAACTGTATCACTGAATTTAGGCATTTTACCAGAAAACAGAACCTTCGGCATGTTACTGGGGAAGGGAGACACTCTGCCAATTGCAAAATCATCCTCTGTTCTCCCTTGGCTTGTGCCTCTGATAAATCAAAATGCCACACAACAATTAGCACTCAGTTGACACTCTATTCACATCCAACAGTTAATACAGGAAGTCGGCCAAATGATGTAGAACACAACTCATTGTCTTGCCAAGTGCATCTGCTATTATCAGCAGTGGAAATCCATCCACTTGTTGTATAAGCTTGTGAAAACAAGTCTACAGGCCCTGCTTACAGCCAAAGCCAAGACAAACTGGGTTGTATAATATATTGCGGGCACTGCAAATCTACACAACATACATACCGTGAAAAACCACAGGGGACAATTAATCCCCAACTGATGATATCAATCCAAGAACACAAACTCACTGCATATGCCTCACAGGTCATACATACAGTAGTGTAGTGTGTCCCTCTTCTTTACATTCAATAGGAAATCATTTGCTCAAAGCAATTGCGTACTTCAATAACAACAGAGATAAACAACACTCATCCGGTCTAATCTCTCTGTGGACCACCCAGCTCAATCAATTAATTACCTAGACTGTGCGTTTTACTTCAGGGCATTAGTAATGATCTTTAAATATTAATTTGGCTTTGTCCAGGGACTGATATGAGGGCCTTGTTGTTGTCTTCTGGATTTTTAGTTGGCAAGTCAGCGGCACCTGAAGAGCCAGAGGATGGTTTAGGCTGTTTGGCTAACACGTGCAAAGAGGAAATAATCATTTTGTTCATTATTGACACAAAGGAGATCTTTTCTTTATTATTTCTCCAACATTTTTCTTACTATTCTCAGTTTCACAAAGAAATGAACAAAAGTTGGATTTATGGTTGCTGTTGCAGAAAGGTTCTTTGCCTTTTACTGTGGGTGGCTTGCATTGTGCTGAGTAAGAAATTGCACCCACCAAATATTGTTTAAAGCCCCTAAGTCTGAACTGAGAAGACAATTCAATCACACCCTTTGATCCATTTTATTAGAGTTGCCATGTATTCAAAATGAATTTCAAATACACATTTGATGGAGTCCTGTTTGGGATTTGTCTGCTTATATGTAACTTGTAACTGATGGGAATTGGAGAAGAAAATGAGGCCAACAAATCAGAGAACAAATATAGAAACTTGTCTAAAAGAAGACTTACACTAGGCTATATGTCTCCTGACCACCAGTGGGGCAAACAAACAGGAATCACAACAACATCTGAGTTAAGCTCAAGCCTGTGGTACCACCAAGTCTTCAGAGGATAGCATCTATCTCCGTTTAGGCTGTTCTTCAAATTATTAACCTAGTACATTTATTTATTACTCTTCTCACACTGAGATACCCAGGTGAGTTAAGTTCTTCCTCTGGGACGAATGCTCAAGCAATACGCTGAATTTGTTTTAATGTTATAGCAACAACAT